>CBVK0100042090.1:0-17885 GCA_900067695.1 Picea abies | reverse complement strand
GGGTGGCTTCGGCCTATGGTTGGGTGACAAGTGTATTGTCAATGGTAAAATGAGCACATCCACTTATATTCTGACATGTACAAATGAGTGTTTGACAAGTTTAATAATTATTGGACGTGTAAGGGTTGTAACCTATGTACAAATGAGTGTTTGACAAGTTTAATAATTATTGGATGTGTAACTTAATGTTTTAGATTAATGACCATTTGTATTTAAATAGGTTCAATGTGTTCAAATTGGCATATAGTTTTAAATTCTTGGTTGAGAAGCAATTTTTGCAATAAGATGTTTGGATTTAAATTTTTTTACTATATCTGATACGCAGTTTTATTACAATATGTATTATTTTTAATTAAAGGAAGGAAATTTTGAATTGGTTAGAATGATAGAGGGGAGTTATGTCTTTGGCTAAATATTACACCAATGTTATATGGCTCAAAGTAAATTAACAACCATATGATAGTGCATTTTTCTAGCCAATATATGTATAAGAGATGCAATTTTACAATTAGAGGCCTTAACATTCACTTGTAGGGAAAACATGTCTATACATCAAAATTTAACCTTTTTGCTAATGGGTGTTGTTGCTATTAGGATTTATCAAGGGGCCTAATAAAATATTTTTTTATTGTCAATGGGTGCTTAACTGGGTTGGTGAATGTAGGGCATTGTTATTGCCCCCATCGAGGTTCAAGTCTCCCAATGATATTCTCATGTTAGTGATTGTGTATTTGTACTTGTGAAAATGGGTGGGGCCAAGTGTAAAATTTGGGCAACTTTGGTGGTATAAATACCCTTCGCTTGTGGCTTCTTATTCAAAGGGAGCTTCCATAGCACGATAAGTAATCTTTGTTCCAGTGTTAATTTCAAAATAGAGCAGTGATTGCTTGCTCGTATTGATCGAAAGCTTTCAATGATTTTTTTTCCTTGCTTCATCTTTAGTTGTTTGTCCTTATATTTCCTTGCTTCACACTTAGCCACCCATAGGCGAATAACATGGTTTTTGAAGTGCCAAATAATAGAGGGCAAATAAAAGTCGGATGAAGAACGATTACTCATTATGCTTGTTGTGGTGGAAAAATATGGATATGTATATTTCTCGACGAACCTATTACAATGAGATCTGCAAAAACAAGTATGGGTTCTAGGAAAGGATCTCTTGAATATTGGGTATCCGTCATCAGACTACGTCAAGTACTTTACGAAATGGGTGGAGTATCTGAAACTGTCGCTAGAGCAACGACTAGAATAACTACATACAAAATGCCTATACGTACTCAATTTTTTACTGAATGTTGTGTTTTGAAGCCAATTAACTACCACATGGACAATTTTCTAATTATCAACATGCTAATATATACAATAGATTCAAAATTTTATGGTTAGATGCCCTAACATTCACCTGTAACAAAAAAATATGTACAATATATGGCCAAAATCTACCCTTTTGGTTGAAGGGCATCATCACTATTAGGACTTGTAAGTGTCATGAGTGGAGTTGTGAGTCTTATGAAAGGGCCTAAATAACTATGTATATCCTTATTGCCCTTGCTTCATACTCAATTGTGTACAGGCTAATAACATGGCCTTTGAAGTGCTAAATATTAGACTAATCCTACGTGGCTACAAACCAATTAACCACCAAATGACAATACCTATTAATTTATACAAGAGATTCAATATTTTATGGTGAGGCTTGAACATTTATTATAGAAAAAAATATGTACTATATTTGATGGAAGTATTTTCGTATGGTTAGGACCACTTTGTTGGAATCAAAAGTAGTTGGAATTTATTGAGGGTTCATTCTTGGAATTAATAAATCCCTAGTGGTTCTACTTGGTTCTACTTGTAGGTCCAAATTTGTTTGGTTGTTAAAACAATAGTTTGAATCCCCTATCTTTTAGGAATTTGTTATTTGAATGTAGGACCATATATGCCCTTTATCAAATTTGTTGTACATGTACAAATACATACAAAATGAAATGAAAGAGAATTGGGGGTGTGGAATAGAGCAAAGCAATTCCAAACCTTGAGAAGGCAATAATGAGCAAAACATTGGCAGTGAAAGAGTTGAGAAAAACCATAGAGCTAAGAAATAACATGCAATATAGCAACACAAAGGCACCCATTGTGAGTAAAAGGATCTTGGAGAAAGAGATGAAAAAATATAGAGCTCGGAAATAACATATATTATAGCAACACAAAGACATCCATTGTGAGCAAAAGGTAGATTTTAAAGTCCAGTAAATGCAAAGAGGGGTACATGATGTAGGTAATCATTTCTTTGCCAAATTACATTGATCATTGATTGGATAGAGAGTTCATTTCTTTGCCAAATTACATTGATCATTGATTGGATAGAGAGTTGAAGAAACGTTATCACATTATATCATGATGAATTAAAGTGATCCATATCTCCGTGAAGCTAACAAATTGGATGGTGCAAATTACATGAATTGAAAATTTAAAATACAAGGATTAATGAAAGGTTTATAATATTTGGAAAATTGTAAATAGGTCTAAGGCTAAACCACCAGCCCTCTAGCAATGCAAGATTGGGAGAAAAGAGAGATTGATGCCAATGTATTGTTGAGAATAGTTGTTAAGGACACATACATCCCTACACAAGGGGTTGTAACACATCCCATTGAAACATGGAATATTTTGAAAAGTTTGTATGAAATTGTAAACACAAATAGAAATTTGTTCTTGAAGAGTAAGTTTTTCACTTAAAATTGAAGCACATGAATACATGAATCATTATTTTTCTAGAGTAACGAAATTAAGAGATAAATTATGTGATATGTGAGAAAAGTTCACAAATGTTGACTTGGTTTTGGTTAATTTCCATGGAATGATAGATGATTACCATGTATATATTACTAGTCTTGTAACCCTCCTTTGAGGAAATATCCCTTTGTAAGAAGAAGAGAGAAGAGGGAATTTAGATGGTAGATGGAATCACACAAATCAAGATTTAACTTTAATGGCTAGAGGGAAGCCTTTCTATGGAGGAAAGCCATGGAACTAAAACAAGAAAGAGGAGAATAAAATAATTAAGGACAAATCATGTGTTATTGAATAAAACAAATTCATATTTAACTTTAATAGCTAAAAGGAAACTTTTTTTATGGAGGAAAGAATGGAGCAAAAACAAGGAAGAAAAGCTGAATGTAAAGACAAATCATCATCATCAGTAGCAAAGTAGGCAATGATATAAAAAAGAAATATAATCTCTTCAGATTGCTTGTTACTTAAATTTGTTTAAACCCTTTAATGATAAATCTAATGGTAATAAAGTTATCTATGTGATGATAGATCATATGAAAACAATGATGTAATATCTATACGAAGGCATAAATGAAGTCTACTTTGTGTTTTTAGCAATTGCATATCAAGGTCTTAAGGTTGAATTCGTGAGTTCACATTGGTCTGTGGACATGAAAGACCACTACAAACTGATAGGAGTTAGAGGAGGCTTATAAAAACTTCATGTCACTATGAAATTCATCCAACATTGTTATTTGTAAGTATGTCCATAGAAGAAGTATGTCATACCAAGTATGGTCATTAAATATTGGAGATCTAATTATGCTTCAAAGAAAAAACACAAAAAAACATAGTGAAAGGAGTTCCATCTTTGAATTATAAATGCATTGAATGTGATGGTTGTGCACTAGGTAAATAACTCAATAATAAATCTCCTAAAAGTATAGAAGGGCATGATATGGATATTCTTGAATTAGATCACAATGATATAAGTGGGCCTACACAATCAATGTCACCAGGAGGAGCATTTTAGTTTCTAATCTTTGTTGATAATTAATTAGATTCACATGGGTTATTTATTAAAATCCAATGGTGGTGAAGTTTTCAATATTTCAAAGTTTAGGACCATGATTGAGGAACAATAAGGGGAATGCATAAATATACTGAAGCTCATTGTAGGGGAGAGTAGACTTCAACATAATTCTTGAAACTTTGAAGAAGCCAAGGAATATGATGAATGGATGTGTGTTATGAAGGAAGAATATGACTCAATGATAAAGAATGACACCAGGGAACTTACATAACTCTATGAAAACAATGTACCTATGGGAAACTAATGGATCTATAAAACGAAGTTCAACTCACATGTTAGCACAAATAAATACAAAGAAAGATTAGTTGCTAAGGGCTACTCACAAAAAGAGGGATTGGCCTATGAAGACAAATTTTCCCTTGTAACAAAGAGTAACACAATTAGGCTCTTGATTTCTCTATCTACAACAAATAGTTGGGACTTGTATCAAAGGGATGTTAAGCCAACTTTTCTATATGTGAAATTAAATGAATAAGTGTAACTTGACCAACTTGAAGGTTTTGTAAATGATTCACTAGAGGCTTTATGATGAGTAAGGAAGATCCTAACTTGTACATAAACAAGGATGATCTTGGAATCATTACTTTAATCTCATCGAGTGTTGATGATATAGCCTTAGCAAGGAATGCTGAAAATTTGATTGATGGGCCTAATGGTTAAGAACATGTGTTTCCTCATAAGAGGTCACAAGTTATTATAAAGTCAAGTGTCTAGTAGTGTAGGTACAAGGTAACTTCCGCATATAAGACACATATGTAGAGTATCTCCCGAGCTAAAAAGCTAACACCCATAACAAAACTCTATTCACAATTATGCCAAATTGAGATAACATAACAAAGAAACACCCAAATTGAAACAAAGACACACCTATAGAGCTTGCATGAAAAAAACTGAACTCAACAAATAAGAACTCCCCAATATTGGATGACAAGGGAAGAGGTTCACTGGTACTAAAAAACACTAACCTAAGCAAAAACACCCCCAACGAGCAAACATATCTCTCCAGGATTCCTCTCTCTCTTGATAACTAGAGCTTCTTCTGTCGCAATGCATTATGATAGTCCATAATCCCACCATGACAAAGGAAATCACCTCGCTAAGGTTCAGAATTGTGCACATGCATGAGTCTGGGTACATGACAAAGGGACTCATGTCTCATCTCATAATTGCTTATGTGATACGATTGGGTTACCATGTGTTGAGCCATGTGACACCTTAAATTTTTGATAGATGTCTTGGTCCTCATATTGAAACGTTATGGAATGGGTAGATCATGTTTGTTTCCATTGATGTTAACGATCCTCTCTTTTAGGAGGGTGACTTTATAAGAAATTCCACCCGCAATTTGGTTATTCTCCCAGAGCACTTGAAATAATCTAATACTAGAGAATTCAATCACTTCTTTTTTTGCCCTTTCTAACACTGAAGCTAGAATATTGTCGACAATTGTTTTCTTCAAGACCATTTTTCCGATGACAATCTTCGAACACCAACCACTATCAGTGATTGGATATTAGCTTCATTGACTAATCTCAATCCTTATATTAAAGCATAGACTTTTGTTGTGTTATTAGAAGCAATACCTATATCCAAAGCAGATGACAATCCTATTATTTCTCCAAAACTTATAATAACACCCTACACTTGCCACTCCATATATATATTAAAAATATTAATATATATATTAACATATATCCCACAACACTACACTTCCAAGAACATGTGTTTCCTCCTAAGGGGTCACAAGTTCAAATCCAGAGGGGGGTAGGGTATGTATACCTCCGTAGACTTTAGTAGTTAAATCACTACGCGGAGGGGGTCCCTTGTCCCACAAACAAGGGGGTCTCATACACTAATTTGGTGCTTGGCTTGGCCATGACCTTAAAATTAGATTATTATTATTATAAAAAATAATTTGTCACAAGAGTTTGGAATGAAGGATCTTAAACAAGTGCATGATTGTTTAGGTAGAGGTAATGGGGAAGAAGGAAAAATTTCAAAGTAAATATGCAAGTGAACTTTCAAAAAGTTCAACACACATGAATGTAAACCAATCTCAACTCTATTAGAACAAAATCAAAAGTTTGGCGATGATGATCATACAAAGGAGGTGAATGACACTTTCTATAGATGGGGGTGGTTAATTTAAATTACTTGCTCATAACCTACAAACATAGCATATTGAGTTAGTCTACTTCCCTGATTCATGTCTAAGCCACATGAAATTCATTGGTGTTATGACCCTAATACTTAAAATAATATGAAAATTTTGCATACACACAATGGGTACCAACTACATGGATGGAACACAACTCCCAAAATGATGATAATGACAAGTTACATAATAACCCCTTGTACATTATGAGAGCAACTCCTAGTACATCCATATATTGAAATCACAAGCGCATTTATATAAATTGACTCTATTAACCTCCATACATACATATTCTCACTCATTGCTCATGTGGGCCCACCATTAAGCTGATCCCTATTACTTGACGTTGTACATTTAATGTCATATATACCCCGATTAAGGTCTTAACATAGTACCCTCCAAAAAAAAATTGTAGTGAAGGATTTTACATGTGATGAAACATAGTAATGGGATTTTCTTATATCCTACTCTTCTTTCATTGCCATTGATGGTTATCTATCCATCCATATTTTTTTTTATTTTTTAATTTTTTTTTCGTGTTAATCATTGCTAGCTTTTTGTCGCATAATTTCTCCTTTTGATTACACGCACCGTTGTAACTTCTTGATTTGTTGGCCTTTGATAATAATTTGCAGCATAATGATAACTTGATTCCACATTCCATTGAGTTTTATTTTCAGTGTTAATCCTTGATAGTTTGTTGTCACATAACCTTTTTTCCCTTTGATTACACCCACTATTGTAACTTCTTCAATTTGTTGTAGTTGTTGGCCTTTGATAATATCATGTTGCATAATGGTTCCTTAATTTCACATTCCATGAATATCATAGATTATGGTAGCTAATTCTGGTATCATTTTTTTAGAGGTCCACATTTAGTGGTTGCTTTTACCATTGCTTTGAAAAGTCGTGCTACCCATAGCACCCTTTTTTTAAGTGTTAAAATTACAACCTTTTGCAACCATCGCCTTAACAACCTCATAATGTTGCTAGCCAAAACCTTAATTAAAATCAATTAGCGAATCAAAAAGTGGCGCTACTAGCAACACTCTTTTTTTTTTCTTCCTTCAAGGGGTCTAAATTACAACTCGTTTGACACTATGGCTTTGATAGCTAGTATCGTCACAACCAAAATCTTAAAGTCAACCTCCAAATCGAAAAATGGTGCTACCAGTAGAAGTCCCCATTTTTTCGAGGTTGAAACTAATTATTTTTTTAAACCATGGTCTTGACAATCCATATCGTTGTAGCCAAAATTGTAAAATCAATCCCCAAATTGAAAATAGGTTTCACTAATAACACTTCCTTCATTTTCTATATTTATTATTACAACATTTTTTAAAACATGACTTGAAACACTGTTATTATTATAAACAAAATCATTAAAAAAAAACAAACAGAAAAGAACAAAAAAGAAAAAAACAAGTTTTAAAAATAAAAACAAAAATATTATATATATTAAATTAAAATTAAAGAAAATATAAAATTGAACCCTTTGAGCTTACTTTTAAATTAAAAATTAAACAATGATTAAATCAAAATTGAAAAATAAATCGGAAAAAATCCATAATTTTAAAAGAAATTGAAAAATTAGACTAAAATTAAGAATAATTTTTTTATGAATTAAAAAAATTATAAAACACTAAAAATGTTTAAACGGTGGTGATACAACCTGCCCACGTCATCAACCGGACTCATGACACTTTCCCGCCGCCCACGACCATCCAGTTGTACCACCTGGCACACTACACGATCATCACACACTCCATCCTTTAAACGCCATTTGATTTCCCTGCATATGGAATGTGGGAAGATTTCTTTCTTCGATTACACGCGGGTGTATCTGTACTCTGTGTTCTTCCGTGTTGAATCATATGGAAGTACGGGAGCCATACATCTCCTCTGAGATATACAACACATGTATAGTTGTCGAGCCTCACCTTTCTTTATCCAGCTTGGGTTCTCTCCGTCACCACAGTCGAAAGCTACTCCCTCTTTGCCAGCTTGATTATCTCTGTGTTCATCCTATGCATTGTGTCTTTGTGGAAATGATGTGGAGGCGTAACAAAGCGTTGTGTCAATGCTCCATCTGTGAAGCGAGGATAGTCAAAGATATGGTGAGGACTCAACGCCACGAATTGGATATCCAAAAGGATAAATTGGCTCAGTTGGAGACTAAATATTAAGAGTAGGACCAGAGGCATGACAAGGAGACAACAATAATCCAGACAACAATGAATAAACAAGCCCGACAAATTCGTTCCTTACAGTGGGAAAATAGAGAATTTCGTCAAGCTCTGGTGCAACAAAATGCAATTCAATAGCCCCCAACATACTCTCTCAAGGTTCCTTGGCAATGCAGGAATTGGAGCAAGAGCCTCAACCCAGGGTAGAACAGATTGTGGAACTAGAACAAGCTTGGGAAGTGGATACCACCCTTAAACTAAGCTAACCAGGTTTTTATGCCTACAAAGTTGCTTTTCTTCTGCATTCGTATGTTAGAATCTACACTTGGCACAATGACAACATTTTTGTTAAAAATATAGGGCCTTTTGAATGGCCAGAGCATAAACTTCCTCTCTTTAGCAAGTTGACTCTCTTTTTTGGAATACATGTACATCTCCACTGTTTCAACTTTGTTGCAACACATTTTTTAATAAAAAATAACCGTTTAGTTTAAAAAAAAAACAGTGTTTAAGTTATGGTTTAAAAAATGTTCTAATTAAAAGCTTGAAAAATGAAGAGGTGCTATTAGTGGGGAATATGATCAATTTGGAGGTTAATTTTGGAATTTTGACTACAACAAAATCGATTGTCAAGATTATGGTTTCAAAAAAGTTGCAATTCTAACCTTGAAAAAGGAGGGGACGCCACTGGTAGCACTAATTTTTGATTTTGGTAGTGATAGCATTGGTTGTCAAGGTCGTAGTGTCAAACAATTAGTAATTTTAATCCTGAAAAAAAAGAGTGTCACTGCTAGCACCACTTTTCAATTTGATAGTTTATTTCAAGGTTTTGGTTAGCAACATTACAAGGTTGTTAAGGCTATGGTTTTAAATGGTTGTAATTTTAACCCTGAAAAAGGGGTTCCACCAACGACATCGCTTTTGATTTAGGGGTTGATTTTAAGGTTTTTGTCAACAACATTATGATAGTTTAAGGCCATGGTTGCAAAATGTTGTAATTATGATAGTAGCACCACTTTTCAATTTGGGGGTTGATTTTAGTGTTTTTAACCCAAAAATACGGGTTTTTAAGGCTAAAGTTCTTGTTTTGAGGTCACACTGCTCATCAAATCAATACCTATGTTCATGTTTCAGGCTCAATAAAAACACAAAGTTGTATGCATTGCACCTTTGAAATTCCTAAATCTTCGCTACTAAAATTTGGACTAGATATAATTTGGTATATCTTCTTTCCAACCCTTCAAGTGACTTGATTTGGAGTTCCCTAGAAAATTTATAAAGGACACTGTATAAAGGGTTGTTCAATGTTTCCAAACAAAAAATCGCTGGGTTTGATACCCAATGTTATGAACTCAGGAATTAAAATATGGGCATGGAGCACAACTCCCACAACTCCCATGGTGATAATAGTGATGGTTACACCATAATCCTTTTATACATTAGGACAACTCTCAAATAACCCATACACATCCATACATAAAATTGTAAGCACATTCATATAAATATGACTCTATTGGCCTCTATATATACATATTCTCACTCGTTGCCCATGTGGGCCCACTATTAGGATGACTCCTACTACATTTAACACCATATATATCCTTATTAGGCTTATAACAATTGGAAAGCATCGAAGATGGTTCTTTGATAAATAAAAGGAACTACTTTTGAGAATGAGGTTATTGATCATTCAACTATTGAGTTGACAAGTTACTCGGATTTTGATTGGGTTGGTTGTCCAATTGATAGAAAATCCACCACAAGAAATGCATTCACAATTGAAGCATTGAGAATGCAACCCACTATCGTTTTTGTCTTCTACATACATTAAATATAAAGCATTGGGCAATGCTACTTGTGCAGTTATTTGATTAGGTTGGTTGTCCAATTGATAGAAAATCCACCACAAGAAATGCATTCACACTTGAAGCATTGAGAATACAACCCACTATTGTTTTTGTCTTCTACATACATTAAATATAAAGCATGAGGCAATGTTATTTGTGGAGTTATTTGGTTGAAGCACACCCTAGAGGACATGAAAGAAAAGCAAGGCCTTGCACTCATCAAAGGTGACAACCACAACACTATGAAACTAGCAAGAAACCTCATGTACCATGCCGGATTAAAGCATATTGAAATCCATTCACTTTGTAAGAGAGAAAGTCTAATCAAATGAAATTGATTTGATGCATTATGACAAATGAAAATCCCACTAATGTATTCACTAAACCTTTGAGCAAGGATAAGTTTGAGATGTATAGAACCATGATGGGTGTCACAAAGAATGAAGTATTCATTAACGGGTGGTGTGAGAATTAATGACACCTTATTGAAATCAAAATTACGTTAAACATTTATTGAGCATTCTTAATGTTAAAATGAATAAAGCCTTTAGTAGTTTGTTATATTTCTCTAGTTATTGGTCCATATCTATTTGGTTGTTGGAATAGTAGTTTGAATTCATGTTTTTTAGGAGATTGTTATTCAAATTCATGGCCATAAAGGGCCTTTGGCAAATCTGGTGTACATGTATAAATACATATAGAATGAAATGAAAAAGACCTAGGGCGCAACATAGAGAAAAACAACAATAATCCAATGAAATAAGCAAACAAAGATGCAAGACAAATTATTACTTCAATGGAAAACTATAAAAAGATTTATACTTCTAGCAAGTTAGACGTTGCAAAGGAGGAAATAGTGGAAAAATAATTTCAAACATTTAACTTGCCAATTTTTAAATAAAATTGTGGATACACGTTAAACTAGCATAGACCCATGTAAACCTTAGCTACGTACCTTGAGGTTACATATCCAAAGTTCCAGTATTTGATTCATTGGCCATTTCTACTATGAACTAGTTAGATCCCTCAAAGTAGAAAACAAGGATAAACATGTTAAACTAGCATAGACCCATGTAAACCTTTGATATGTGCCTTGAGGTTGCATATCTAAAGTTCCTATATTTGATTCATTGGCCATTTCTACTATGAATTAGTTAGATCACTCAAAGTAGAAAATAAGGGAAAACTAAGTTAAAACATTTGACTTACCAATTCTTGAATAAATCATGAATATAGGTTAAATAAGCCAAACCCATCTAAACTTGGGTTTGATATGCATCTCAAATTTTACATATCTCAAGTTCCAATATTTGAGACATCATCCATTAATGTGAACATGAGAACTAAGTTAAACCATTTGACTTACCAATTCTTGAATAGATAATGAATATAGTTTAATCAAGCCAAACTCATCAAAAATTGGGTTTGATATGCATCTCAAATTTTACATATCTCAAGTTTCAATATCTGAGACATCATCCATTAGTGTGAACACGAGATATGCATTCTCACATTAGCAAAGTTCAAGGTGCATATTATATCCACGTTTATATGGATACATGCTAGTGCATTTAAATCTAGATTGTGCATTGGATACAAGGTGAATCCACGAAGATGGGTTATTGTTTTGTTTGTTTTTTGGCATGAGAATGTGTTGTTTTCACTGATTGTTTACCTTTCGATGATCATAACTTTTTTTTCCCAAAGGGAAACTCTACAAGATACTCTCTCTTCCTCAAAATATCCCAATGGAAGATGATATCAACCACCAACCACAAGCGTAGTTGGTAATCCCAAGGGACTCGATTGGATTGGAACTTACGACCTCCCCATCGATAACATGTCTTCAACAGATGGTCCAACTGATTGAATTAACCCACGGGACTCTAGAAATTGAAGGACATGGGGGTGGGTTTTGATTCACTATTGTGTGCATGGGTCATGATATCATCTAATGTAATCTCTTTGGGCGAAACCATACATTAAATCACTACCTCAAGGTCAACCCATGGCTCCAAAGAAAACCTTGACAAGAAAGAACCTTGCTCATCTATGTAAAACACCCCACTCTTCACTGATGGGTACAACCCCTTTGGGCATTGACAATCATAACTTGTATCTATATTTGGAATTTCAATTTGCAATAAAAATAAGACTTGTCAGGAATTTTGTTAGTGCCATATTCATTACTTTTATAAATTATTTTATGAACATTTAATAGAATGATTTGGCAATTTTGTGATAGTCTTTAAAAAAAAATGCAAGATGGATAATGAGTGATGTTTGTGGATGCCAATGTGTTCAAAATTAAAATTTTTATTTTGGGAACACAAATCTACACATGTTGTACTATTGCTTTCCTACTTTTATGTCTTTTATTAAAAAACATATTTTAGTTTACACCAATTAAAAGACATTGTGAAAAATCTATTCTCATGTATGGACTTCAATTTTTCCTTCCATTTCGACTAAATATAAAAAATCTAAAAACAAATACCTTTTGAAGAGGAGAACACCAACAACTTGTGCATCAAGGATTTTACTGTTTTTTCAATTGTATATATTTTACTGTTTTTTCAATTGTATATATTTTGAGATATTGAATGGATTTTCACAAATTCTTTGATTGTATATTTTTTGAGCTATTAAATTTTTATTATTTTTTCAATTGTATATATTATGAGACATTGAATGGATTTTCACAAATTCTTTGATTGTATATTTTTTGAGCTATTAAATTTTCATTTCATTGATTTGTAATAAGATTAAAGTGAAATATATATTGGATTTACAAGAAAATAAATTAAAATTAGAAAATCATAATGAAATTAGGAAACATTATATAGATTGAAAGTAGATTTAACATTGAACCCAATGGTATCAAAGCTGATAACAAATATGTAAAATTTCACAAGCTCCGTGCCTTTTGAAGATGAAGAAACTCAGACAAACTCTACATCTTTATTTGGTTGCAAAGTTTACTATATTTTTGGCCAAAAATATAGTAAACTAAATATAGTAAACTTTGCAACCACAAAGATGTAGGGTTTGTCTGAGTTTCTTCATCTTCAAAAGGCACGGAACTAAAAATATAGTTAACTCGTAGTTTGATTGAAAATCCTTCACCACAAACCTCCACACACACCTTGTGTCATAAAAATGCTACCCATTTTCTTGGATTCACCCTCCATTGAATATAGACACTAACTAGACCCATATAAACTTGGGCCTAATATGCACCTTGAAATTATGAAACTTGAGGTTGTATATCTTGATTTCCAATATTTTATACATTGACTATTTATGTGAACACAAGATATGCATCCTCAAGCAGTGAGCTTGAGGTGCATATTACACAGAGTTTATATGGCTTTACACTAATGTCCATATATGAAGCCTCACCAAGTATTGTGCATCAACTACACTTGTTAATGTTATTTTAGATTACATTGAATGTGTTAATGCAATTTACACTTCTAGAATGTATTGCTATATCAATGTCTTATCCTTCTTGTGATGAACATTTGAAGTTCGTTAAGTAACACAAATCGTTTTTCTGCAGAGAGCATATTTTATATTACTTGGGCCCAAGATGGGCATAATACATAACAAAAGATGGATTTCAATGGATACTTGGAACCAAGGGAGCTATGGTTATGCAACTGACCTAGTGGTAGGTGGGTCAACATCCTTTTCCTCTTATGCAAATTGGCTGGTAACCTATTTCATCCTACAAGTTCAATTTACCATCTAGCCTATTGGCCATCTCCTAGATGCCCTTTGGACACTCTATAACAACAATGTCTAGAGCCCTTGGCATAATCCTCGTATACTCCAATCTCCTCTACCAGTTTTTCCAAGCTCTCTTCATTTTGTTTCTCTTTTAAACGAAATCCCCATCCAACAAGAGATTGATGACCCTCTTGCCTCATTATAGTAGCCACAACACTTCAACCTGGGTGAGAATGCTTGAGGCCTTGGATTCATCGACCTCATTCCTCATGCAAAACTGCTTTAGGAGAACTCTTCTTCCATGCTTCAACTTGGCTTGCCAGTGAAGCCATGCCTTTTCAGTGCCTCCAAGGCTAGGGTGGACAAATTACCCAAACATCTCTACTCCTTTCTCCAACATTCCCAACTTCTTTTCCCTCAACACTGCCATAGGGTCAGAAAATCCACCTCCAAGAAATAGAATAATAATAATCCCAGCTCTCGCCCTCCATACACTTGCAGTCTTGGTTCCAATTTTGACGCTACATTTCTACTCTGCAAGCCATGATTTATAAGGTCCATCGATAAGACTAGTCCACCTCTGTGCTAACCAATGCATGGGAAGATATTAATTCTTGCATCCTCGGAATGTTTTGACACCCTTTAAAATGATACCCAATCTATATCCTGCTTTGCTTTTAAACCACACATCCAAACCATTTAAACTTTGATACGTTGCGCCTCCAAAAAAATCCCCTCTTGATATACTGTTTAACCTTTCACTAAGGCATGATTAAGGGGTGAGTAAAATGATGAGACAAGCCCATCACTCTGCTCTCTCCTCACAGACACCAGGGACTTAAGCCTAAGCGTCCAATCCCCTACCTCTTTAAGGTCTGAGGGGGGGAATCTATTATTGACCTGGCCAAGAAATCCCTCTTTGATTGCCAAGTTGGCCATTAGTTTCACCACTTAGTTTGCATCTCTCTTGACTTATTGGAACCAGACTGCCATTACGTCTTTGACTTCCTGTCATAACACTCCAGAGGTACCTCAAGGTGCTGAGCCAAGACGCTTAAGGAACACTGCTCTTGGAACAATTTAGATTTTAATTTTTTGCACTCCATGATAACACCTTATGCTAACACTTTATATTTACCTTACTGCCACGGTATTTCACATGTCAAAATCCGTTGAGGAACATACTTGCAGAATAAGTTGGTTTTCAATTATAAGTACATCCTAGGCTAAAATTTTAACATGTTTCCCTCATTGCAATGGTATCAATGCTATTTAGGCTTATAAAGTTTTAAAACTTTTATTACGTTTTTCCAAAATTTACAAAGTGTTTTTCTTATTGCCATGGCACTTTGAACACTACTGGTTAGGGTTCAATTTGTTGCACACCATGCTAACACTTTGACATGCTTCCCTCATTGACATGGTATTTCACATGTTACTGTTCGTTAATGAACATACTTATGGAACAAACTGCTTTTCAGTTTTATCCTTCCAATGCTAAAACTTGATAAGCTATTTTACTTTTATCATAATACCTCCAAGCAGCTTACAGAATGGTATACAATTTTTAACAAACATGTAGAGCACTAGCCAAGAAAGGAAATCCTGAGAAAATGGTCATAAAATTGATATGAAGAAATTCGAATTTATCGAAGATATTAACCAGCATTTTTTTGTGAAACAAACGTTCTTGGATAGTCTTTTGCTAGGACTCCATTATTGAGGTCAGATATCTGTGTCCACATTAGACCAGTACCAATTACAGTGAGACAAATATTAGGACCATTTCCCACTGGTCAATAAAGAAAATTAATTTGAAAGAGCAGCGTGACTACGAAATTGTGCTTCTGCACAGTAATCTGTTAACCTTTCAAATAAGCATTTTTCCCAAGAAGTAGCTACCGACCCACTCAAAGTAATCTTTTGGGTTTTGTTTAAACCGTCACAACAAAAATGATTTGATTTATTCTGCCCCAGCATATCTGCTACAGAAAAGCTGCCGTAAGGCATAAATCATTGTTCTAATGACGCGATTTAGAATGACAAATGTTTGACCTTAGATCATAAATTGATCTTGTGGTAATATCTGCAGGAGTGACAAGTTCAAAATATACCGAAACATGTAAAGCCAAAATATGGAGAGTGGGCCAATTTATTAAGACAACATTCTAAAACATCGACTTCAATGATGTTTTCCATGATACTGACCGCCTTTACATAAATAAAAAGCCATGAAATCATTTGTTCTGAAATATTCTCAGAAAATAAATTGTCACTACCATCCTCGAGAGCTGAGAGATGCAATCAAAGCACCCAAACTTTTGTCAACGCCAACATTCCAAGCATGACCAAGCTCTGCACGAGTCCTTTTATTAAATAGTGGCTCCGGAACCTGCATAGCAGGCAGTTTGTGAAATTCAGAACCATTTTTCGTTTCAGGATAAGGAATCAAGCTGTCTCAAAACAAACACAGCTAAACCTTTTGCAAATAATGTTGCTTTGAATTTGCTGAGCATGGTTGATTTGGCATCTGGTTAGGCTATGATCATAAATTAGATTATTATTATTATTAGTCTGTCTGTCTAAATCCAAATAACATATTATATATAAATGTTTATATAGTCAATGATCTATTATAAGATCAAGTTATCAATTCATAAAATCCGTTTACCTGAGATATTTAGTCTGTCAACCTGAAGATAGACAATCAGATGCAGCTAAAATGAGAGAATCCAAACTTGAAATAGCCTTTCAAATACTATTGACTTGTTCAAACAACTCGTCTCCTTTCATAAGGATTTTTCAGAGTTATTTTCAATGTTCCACCACATTTCCAGGATGTGGGGATGTGGGAACATTTCCAAGAGACAGGTAGAGACACTCTACAAATTTTAGGGAATGTCTTAGGGGACATGGGTCTCCCCAACATAGGAGGCCCTGCCCCAAATACTAAATATTTAAAATTTAAATATATAAAAACTGAAACATAAATAATACATAATATTAATCAATAATCATTAAATCAATCACAAATCAAATACATAACAGAATGATGCATTGATATATGACATACATCCACTATTCTCAATTGGGTTTAGCTTGGGAGGTTGGGAGGAATGATTGTTATCCTCCCTGTTATCGCACGGTTTGTAGGAAGGGTTTAGATAGCATGAGTCAAGGCGCCTCGAGACATGATCTCCTAGTTATCCCTAAATATCGGGGATAACACTCCCCACTCAGGTTCAATTCTCGAAAGTGACATGTTGAGCTCAAAATGAGTATATTGTTATAGCCATATTGTTGACCAGCCTTGTGCCTTGAAAATTCTAGGGTTTACCTTGAGGGGAAGCATTTGGGGGTTTTCCCCGAGCAGTGTAACCTGGAAAAAAAACATAACATACATCCACAATAATGGGCATACATAATAAATGATACATAAATTATAATTTAATATAAAATAGAATGATACATACCATAATATTATGCTTGATGTCCACAAAATGCATGCAGTACAGTAGAAAGGCTCAGGGTCACAGTTTAGCTCTCATAATTCAATGTTCACAGTTCAACTCTCACAGTTCACTCTCCAGTGTTCTCACAATGAAATCAAAATGAAAAATGAATGTGGGCTAGTGTTTATGTGCTTTTCTAAGTTGCAAATAGGGTTTAGGGGGCAGATGAATTAGGTTTTTTTTATTATTTATCATTTTGGCCTATTTTAAGGATATGTCGTAGGATTTTTCAAGGAGCATGTCCAAGAGTCCCCTTTTTCGAGGAACATCTCCTTGTGAGTTTCTTGCTCCCCCACAAAAGGGTACATGAGGAATGTCCCCAACAGTGTACCCATGTCCAACAAGCACGGGGAACATGCACCCTACCCTTAGGAACTACGTTGTGGGGGAGTGCCCCCCCCCACAATGCTTCACTCCTGAAGCGCGCTCCCAAAGGGAGCGTTCAAGAAGTGCCCTTCTTGAATGCTCCCTTCTGAGAGCATTTTTCAAAGGCGCGCTCCCTTAAGAAAAAACACTCTCCCTTCTCTATGCATGTGGTGTACCATTCAATATTCTTCGCTCACCCTATTGGCATGAAATGGTACAAGC
>CBVK0100042054.1:0-15838 GCA_900067695.1 Picea abies | reverse complement strand
GGAAGCACCAACTTCCAATTCTCTAGCTCCAACTAGAAGGAGGCTCCAACTCCCTGTGTTCTCTGGCTTCAACCGAAAGGTGGCTACAATCACCTAATTCTCTGGCTCCAACTAGAAGTAGGCTCCACCCCCGTAATTCTCAAGATCCAACTCCTTGGTTCTTTGTCTCCAACCGGAAGGTGGTTCCAACCATCTATCATTTCCCCATCCTACCACCCTGAAATATAAATGCCAAATGTAGAAAACATGTCACTATCACAACAACATGTACCAATAACTTGTCACACCATGTACCAACAATATGTACAACCAATGTGTCACAACCTGTATCAATCAACTTGTACCAATCATCATGTAATATCAACCATGTACATCAATCACTCACACAACCTGTACCATCACAAGTGCATCAACTATGCACAACACATCGTGTCACAACAACCTATCACATCAACCTCATTAACCAAATCAGATCTACTGACCAAGATCAATCACCAAGACAACTATCAACGATATGCACAATATTGCCAATATGTGCATCACCCAAGACTACTCACAAACATCGACAATATGTACCAAGATCAATGCTTATAAAAGTATACCAAGTCATAAATTTCATATCATCCATAAACTATGTGCCAAAAATACTATTAGCAAGTGCCTCTAGCAATGTACCAATCATGTGTCACGAACACTACTAACAAGTGCCTCTAACAATGCACTAAGCATGTACCAATAATGTGTCAATATACAATCCAAACTATGAATCATCAAGATATATCAACATCAACATACCATACATCAACTATATGTCTCAACATGTACCCAATATGTACATCAACCAAATATCAAATAAATACACCAATAGAACCATAAAAATTTCTCTACCAATACATCACCCTATCCATAACCAAATGCAATAACCCCTCATATCAAACCATGTGCCAAAACCTCACTATTATGTAGCCTCAAAATATACCAACAAATTCACCAACACATCTCAACCAAAAACCCTCAACCATGTACCAAGAAATACAAGATATACCTCAATAACTAACCCAACAAAGTGTGCTAATGATAAACAATAAATATACCATAATTGTACTTCTGTAAATCCATCTCATATAGTATCTACCATACGACCGATAGTCCCTCTAGGAAAAATCATCAATTCCCATAACCATGTCTCACACAACACCAAAATCCAACTACACATAAGCATAGACATACCTTTTGATCCTGTAGATATATCTGTTGTACATGAACTATGTCAACTTTCCTTTAGCTTCCAAATCATCCACAACTATTGAAACTATCGCTTTTTGTAGCTACCAAAACATGTGGCTACAGAACCACCCGAAGATACTGAAACTACCACTTTTTGTAGCTACCGAAACTTTCTGTAGCTACCAAAAATTTCTACAGATACTGAAACGGTGACTACAAAAACACCCACGGCTACATAATTGTTGAATTTTTGCAGTGACCAAAACGTTTTCTTTCTCAGACTTGAACAACTTATGATATCTCAATGAGTACCTACAATAAGCCTTTCACAAGATAGATATTCAATATATTCAATAGGTGCTAATGGGAGTCCCTTGCTCTCTTATTTATACTCTCCAAGTGGCTTCCTTTAGGGGTTATCTTCTAACTGTTTTACCCAACTTTCCTCTTTTAGGGCTAACCCACTTTCAACTACTTTACCCAATTGCAACCACTTTATCCATAAATAGTAAATTCACCACTTTTTGCAATTAATTTATTTTTAATTATTTTTTTATTGTAACAAATTTACTCGTGATTAACTCCTAGTTACAACCAATTTGACTAGTAAACTTCTTCTAGGAGATTCTAGAACAATTGACTTCTTTGACCTTATGGGGGCTTCTAGATAACTCAAAAGGGTTCTCCAAATTCACAAAGCCATAACTCCCTAACCGTGAGGATTTATGTGATGTACCACATATCACTAGAAACGACAGGACATGTCTATCTATATAGAATATTCTTGCCTACAAATTCACTAGTATTCATGTATTTATTCCTCAAACAAACTTGGGTTCCTTAACCACACCTCTCGGGCTACCAGAATATGCTACCGAACATACTCAA
This sequence comes from Picea abies, assembly GCA_900067695.1. Taxonomy (NCBI): domain Eukaryota; kingdom Viridiplantae; phylum Streptophyta; class Pinopsida; order Pinales; family Pinaceae; genus Picea; species Picea abies. Next base: position 13,723 of record CBVK0100042054.1, on the reverse strand, counting down.
GGGTTGACATAAATATTTAATGATTGAAATCAATATACAATATCACTCTCCAAAGGTTGACATCAATGACAACCAAATATCCAAACCAAATTTCCATCAATCTAAACCAACTGTCCATTATTCTAAACCAACTTTCCAACAATCTCCTCCTTTGACATTGATTGAAACACTTAGTCATGGCATTACTCATGCTCATTCTTCATGTGATCATCTCTCCTCATCAAGTTTATATCTCTCCCCCTTTGACATCAATGTAAAAGGGTATCTCCCTTTGGGGTTGCTCCCCTTACTGAACTCTCCTTGGGGCTAATCCCCATGTCTAAATTGTCCTTGTGGTTTCTCCCCCTATCTAAACTATCCTTGGGGATGCTCCCCTTGTCTAAAATTTTCTTTAGGTTGCTTTCCCTGTCCCCATGCATTTTATTACTCTCTCTCTCTCTCCCTTTGACAAAGGATTAACTCCCCCTTTTGATCTGACATTGTTCCTGCTCTAAGCAATCCTGGTTAAAAGAATAGTTCCACATGTGGATATGTCTCCCTAAGTGTATGCTACTAATATTCCTTTTTGAATATCTCTCTCTCTCTAATGATTTCTCTACACATTGTTGTGTAGATCAATATAAGTCTTCATGTACCTTCTTCCTTTTGGAGTTATTGTCCATTGGTTCTTCCTCATGTATTCAACTCACATATATAAAAAGAATTCAATATTAAGAATTCAAGATTAAGCATTCAAATTTTAAGCATTTGAATATCCATTTATCATAATCATCCAACATTCTATGAACCAATATCTAAACCACCAATATATGAATTCATGCTCTCATCCACTGTCATATGTTTGTCCAAACCTGTTAATCCATATATGTCCATACTTTTCAAGACTCTACTACTCATCTGTCCACAATGTTGACCCATTTGTCACTGTACTATCATGAAGTCTTCACTGTTGCAACTGATCATCAAATTTCAATTGTTTCCAATGGTATTCTCATTCTATAAACCAAAATTTTCATATCTTGAACAAGTTGTGTTGAATATATCTTTATATGAATACAATCACAACCTTTTGCATTTGTAATTTTCCAACTGATCAATCTTTCATAATGTACTTCTACTAACTAACTTCTTTGAGTATGTCTACTCGAACTATGTAAGATACTTGAAAGATGGTTCTCTGATTTGTATCAACTACTGCATAGACTCCCCCTATATAATATTAATATTACCTAGGAGTCTCCAAGTTGGATGGCTCATAAGAATACCTTCTCTGATGAAGAGTCATCATCCTCTTCGTCTATAGATTCATCATCTCTCTAAACTTTGACTTTTCTCTTTCTTCCTGTGGATTGATCTTGCTCTATAATTCCTGAAAGTACAATCTCTTGAACATGTTCCTTGTTTACCTTCTCTTCTTTTCTTTAATTTCTTCTCCAAACCCTTTGGTATCTGGCATCTTCCTTTTTCTTTGTAAATTTGTCTTCATCTCGTATTATTGCCAATATTGCAATCTCTGGGACCTGGTCTTTGTTCACATGTTCTTCATGTTTTCTTTTCCATACTTTATTATATCTAATATTAATGTTCTCTTTCATGGAAGTATTGATCATGCTTCTACAATAAAGAGACATATGTCCATAGTTATGACATTTGTAACATTCAATTCTATGTGGGGCCACATAAGCATTTCTTGCTTGAACATTTCTTCCATAAGCCCTTCTATCTGCAACCTTATGTCCAAAGTTAGTACAATAAAAAAATGACCATAAAATATACAATAAAAAAATGACCATAAAATAAATTTACATACCTGGGAGTGAATGGTGTATTCCTTTTGAATACTTGCCTTGGCTGATCATTATTGATGCTTCTTTGTGGCTTGAATGTGGATGGTATTCTTGAAGATGTATCTTTATCAATTTTCTTATATTTTGGTTGATTGTGATTCCTTCCTTTGAGTACTTTTGCATAACTCTTGCTCTTTTTTTCATTCTTCTTTTCTAGCATCCTAGAATGCTTCTCTTCATTCTCTACTACTGATGTGGATGTTTCTATCTCTTTAGCATTCTTACTAATCTTTATGACTTTGACTCTTAGTGTGACAGCCTCTTCTTCAAGCTTCTCAACCTCCTTGTCTTTATTTATTATCAGAGACTTCATGATTTACTTAGTTTTCTTTGCTTCTTCAAGTTGGATATTCAAGGTGATCATCTCTTCTTCAAGTCTTCTTTCTTGTTGAATGAATTCTACTTCAATATGATTTAAATCCTCAGTTCTTTCCTTGAGATGATTTGTCAATATCTTCTCTCTCTTTTATGTTTCTTCCTTCTGTGCTACTATTTTGGCTTTGAAACACTGCTTCTGACTCTTGAACATTTCTTCAATTTATTTGAATTTTTTCAACTGATCATATAGACCTGTAATAATATGATTTAATTCTTCAAATATGTGAGGAATTTTCTTTATCTTATTCAATTCTTCCTTGAGGAGTTGGTTTTCCTTCTTTGCTTTTCTTAATTCAGTGAAAGCATAGTTAAATTCTGCCTCAATATCCACTTCACTCTCTTCTTCTTCTGAATTTGTTTGACATGATGAACATATTTCTTCGTGTTATGTATCTACATCTTCTTTGGCATTCTCTGAATCTGTTATGGGAGAAAAATATATATTATGTATCTTATCCCAAATTTCTTTAGTTGATGAACACTATCCCACTTTGTCCTTTACTAAATCATGTAATCTTTATGAGATAAAATCCAATGTTATTTTGTTGTTCCTTTTTAATTCCTTCTTAGCTATAGTTTTTGGTTTCTTTGTAGCATTGTATCATGTAAAAACTGAGTGCCAAACATCATGTAACAAAAGTATACCAATTTATATATGCCACATCATCCATAAACCATGTTCCAACAATACTTCACAAATTTATCCAACAAGATTACTAACAAGTGCCTCTAACAAAGTACTAAACATGTACGAATCATGTATCAAAAACAACTCAAACTATGCCTAATTAGGATACACCAACATCACCATACCATACCCCTTATGTATGTTCCAACTCATCAAATATATGTCCCAACATGTAACTCAACCATATACCAAATACATACACCAATATAACCATCAAAAGTTATCTAATTAGGATACACCAACATCACCATACCATACCCCTTATGTATGTTCCAACTCATCAAATATATGTCCCAACATGTAACTCAACCATATACCAAATACATACACCAATATAACCATCAAAAGTTCTCTAACAATTCATCACTCTATCCATAAACCAAATACCATAAACCCTTACATCAAACATGTGCCAAAACCTCATTGTTACGTAGTCTCAAGCATGTACAATGTCATGACCAATTGTAACCATAAAAAACTTGCATATAGACATACCTTTAATAATGTAGAAACCTTGTTGCATCATCATCTAGACCTATACCATACCATGCAACAATTGGAACAATTCCAATCTGCAAATATGATATGGCTACCAAATTGCCAACTTTCTGTAGCTGACAAATCATGAACGACTACCAAAACTGCTCTTTATGTAGCTACTGAAACCTGTGGCTACAGAAACACCCGCAGCTACAAATTTTATTTTTCTGCAACTATAGAAACTTGCAGCTACATAAACACATGTGGCTATAGAATTTTCATTTTTTGCAGCTATTGAAACCTGCAGCTATAGAAACACCCATGGCTATAGAATTGTCATTTTCTGCAGCTACCAAAACTTGTGGCTGCAAAAACACCCGCGGCTATAGAATTATCATTTTCTGCAACTACCAAAACCTACAACTACATAAACACCCACAACTATAGAATTGTTGTCTTATGCAACTATTGAAACTTGCACTTCTTCATACCTTCACTGCCTCATACCTGTCACTTCATATTTTTCAATAATACTTGTCAATGACCATTCACAAAATAGATATTCAATATGTTCAATAGGTTCTAATGGGAGTCTCTTTCTCTCTTATTTATACTCTCCATGTGGCTTCCTTTAGGGGCTATCTTCTAACTATTTTACCCAGCTTCCCTCTTTTAGGGATAACCCACTTTCAACTACTTTACCCACTTCCAACCACTTTATCCATAAATAGTAAACTCACCACTTCTTGTTGCAAATAATTTATTTTTAATTATTTTCTTATTGCAACAACTTTACTGATGATTAACTCCTAGTTACAACCAATTTGACTAGTAAACTTCTTCTAGGAGCTTCTAGAATAATTCACTTCTTTGACCTTCTAAGGACTTCTAGATAAGTCAAAAGGGTTCTCCAAATTCACAAGGCCATAACTCCCTAACCGTGAGGAGTTATGTGATGTACCACATATCATCGGAAACAACATGACATGTACTATCCATTTAGAATAGTCTCACCTGTAAATTCACCGATGTACATGTTTTTATTTCTCAAACAAACTTGATTTCCTTAACAACACCTCTGGGGCTACCAGAATGTACTACCAAACATACTCAAGGGTTGGCATCAATCTATAAGGGTTGACATCAATGACAACCAATTATCCAAACCAACTGTCCATCAATCTAAACCAAGTGTCCAATAATCTAAACCAATTGTCCAACATTATTTTCAAAGTTGCATATCTATATGAGGATTTTGTTGTGTTCACAAATTCATGCAAGGAAGGGCTCAATGGAGTCCTTATGCAAAATGGACATCTAATTTGTTATGAGTCCATAAAATTGGAGCATGAAATAAATTATGGTACACATGACATAGAGTTGGCAACCATAATACATGTTTTAATGATGTGGAGGCATTATCTCATAGGAAGAAAATTTGAATTAAGGACAGACCATAGTGTTATGAAATATTTGTTTGAACATTCAACATTAGATGTTAGAAAAACTATATGGCTATAATTTCTTAGTGAATATAACTTGGATATCAAACACATAAAATAAAAAGAGAACAAGTTGGTTGATGCACTCAATAGAAGGATGCCTAAAATGAATTCTACATCTATTAGTATGTACAACACATATTTAAAAGATAGAATTCTAGAGGTTGTAACAACAAATCAGCATTATGTGAAAGTTATATAAATCTTATGATAGAATGATATACATAAAAAATATAAGGATTACAAGCTAGAAGAGGATGGAATCCTCTTATTTTGAAACAAATTTTGTGTTCACAATTCTCAAGAATTGAGAAATTTAGTTCTAAAGGAGATGCATAATACGTCATATGCTAGACATCCATGATATCAAAAAACTATTACAGCTATAAGAGACCAATATTTTTGTCCTGGTATGAAGAAATATGTCATGGATTATTTGGCCATATGCATGGAGTATAAGAAGGTAAAGGTTGAGCATAGACATCCAGCGAGATTGTTACAATAAGTTCCCATTATTGAATGGAAATGGGAATTTGTTACTATAGATTCATTACCAAATTTCCTAGGACAACAAGGAAACATGATTTCATCATGGTAGTGGTGGAAAAACTTACAAAGTCTGCACATTTCATTCATGTAAAAGTAACTCATAAGGAAGCTAATATTAAAGAAATTTACATGAGAGAAATTGATACGATACATGGTGTGCCTAAGGAAATAGTGTTGGACTGAGATTCCAAGTTCAATTCCAATTTTTGGAAGGGGTTGTTTAAAGGATTTGGGACCAATTTGAATTTCAATACAACATATCACCTAGAGTTAGATAGGAATATAGAAAGGATTGATTGAATAACTGAAGATATGTTGAGAATATGTGTAATGGATAAGCCTTCTAAGTGGGAGGACTATATCCATTTAGTTGAGTTTTGTTACAATAATAGGTATTAGGATTCATTGAATATGATCCCATTTGAAGCATTGTATGGAAGAAAATGAAACACACAAGTAAGTTGGGATAACCCAGCAGACAAAGTCGTGATTAGGCCAAAATTGTTAAGGGAATTGGAAGAATAGATGGTAAATATAAGGAAGAATTTGAAAGTCACACAAGATAGGAAAAAGAGTTGTGTCGATAAAATAAAAACACATAGATAATTCAAAGTGGGAGAGCATGTGTTTTTAAAAGTTAAATCCAAGAGAATCTCGTTGAAATTGGGAAGTTTCCCAAAATTGGAAGCGAGATATTGTGGGACTTCTGAGATCTTAGAAAAGATAGGTCTAGTTGCATACATGATAGCATTTCCTGCATCCATGAGAATTCATAACATGTTCCATGTGCCTTTATTAAAAAAGTATGTACTTGATCCTAATCATGTGATGTGATTGATTGGAATGTGATACAGGTGGAACATGAACGGGATTTCTAGGTGGAACTAGTGCGCATCCTAGACCGGAAAGTCAAAGTGCTTAGGAAAAAATCCATCAGCTTGGTAAAGGTTCAATGGACCTGTTATGGTCCTAAAGACACTAAATGGGAGTACGATGAAGCCATGCAGGAGGAATACCCACAATGGTTTGCAAATTTTGAAGAAAAATGAATTTACATTTGTACATAAGCGAATAAAGACTCCATTTTGGAAGATGAATTTCGAAGATAAAGACTCCATTTTGGAAGCACATGTTTCGTTGTTGGGTGAATTTGTGTTGCAGGTTTTGAATTCTTGAGGTCTCAATAAGTATATTTCTTGTCCAACCTATGATGGAATCCCTAGAGGGGACTGGAAAGGCCTAAGGGACTATGAGAAGTGAAGTGAAATTCCATCCCTAGGGTTTTGTAGGTTGAGGGGAAGATAGTTGGTGGACTGTAATTTAGCTGTGAAACTCACTATTGAGAGGGGGACATTAGTCATCTTTAGGGTCCACCATCACTTGTGGATTCATAGCCCTAGATCAGGGGTGACTTGTTGTTGATAACTAGAATAAAAAATTCTATGCTTGGATGAACATTCATCCTTTGTAGTGGGTGCAATATTTACATAAGATAAGTGTTCTTATCTACTATGTTTATTTTTGTTAAATTTCCATATATTTGTTGTTCATTTTACTCTGAGTTATCTTTGTCAATTACTACTTTCCATGAGCATAATGATGCTTTAAAATACCTATTTATGTGGTTGAATGTTGTTGTATGTTGTTTATTTGTTGTTGTGCACAATTAAAGAAGTTGTATTTATGTTCTCAAGTAGCATAAAGTTTTGTGAACTTGAATGCCATGTTGTTTTTTATTTATGTATTTATATTTGGTATCATAAATTTTTATTGGGTTTTCTTAGAAAGTGATGTGACCCATATAGGGGTTGGGTGCGTTACATATCTTCCCTTTATCCAAGACAAACATCAAGATAGATCACAACAAGGTTCTCCCTAGATCTATCATATTTGTCCTAATTATGTTATTAAAGTGGGATGGAAAGGCATACCTTATTTATGAAGGTTGTCCTTGCGTGTTCCTAGATGGTTAAACTTCAAATATCTAGCTCCAACTCTTACAACCTACTACCTTAAAAAAAAAAGACAATACACACCTTTCTCAAACCTCTTCAATCTTAAGAAGTGAAAATATAAACTATATTTATCCTAATATAATCAAGGAAATAACATATATTTCAAAAGAAAGTACCAAATACTAAATAAACAATCATTGGAAGGGGAAATTCATATTGATCTATATTAAAAATGGATAAATAGTACATAAATAATGAAAAATACCTTGAGGCATGAAAGAATTCCTCGCTGTTCCCTTTCTCTAGCCCCTCCTTATACCCCACGCAAGAAAGTCCGACTTGATATGAATAATGATCTATGTAGAAGAGCTCCTCTCAAATTTTTGCAACATCTACCTGTGAATGATTCTTCATCCTCTTTCCCTTGGAAGGCCTTCTTTATATAGATTGGTGGAGGAGGATAGGGAATGCTTCTATGTCTCTATAATTTAGTGAACCTAGACTATATTTAGATTTATCAAGCTTGTATCATGAGAGAAACAACTCACCTAGAGTTGATCTCCTCGAAACTCACCAATTCTAGGAAGTTACAGGGGTGATCGTGGGCTATCAGTAGTGCAGCCAATGACCAGTCATTTGTTGTTTGTGTTGTATCCTACGATTGGTTATGCTCTACCAATGGATTAGAGTGAAACCTCCCTCAAAATCAGTGAACTTTAAAGTTATAAGAGTGTGTCTTAGAAAGAAAGAATCAATGGGTCCTCCATATGTCCTTAGGGTGGAAAATGAGGCTATAACAAGCTTCATCACTAATCTTATTTATGACTTGAAAATTGATGAATAAGATCTAGATTGTGTAAGTGTGTGTAGATATGTGTATCAAGATATACACATGTGATAGGTGTAATTGTTACATGATGATGTGATATGATTTCTTATGTGATGATGCAACTATATGATAGTATATGATCATTAATTCTATGAAGCAAGTGTGGGTTGTGGTAGGTTAGTCAAATATCCATAAATCTTAATTATTTATGAATGGCATATGGAAGGTTGAGGAAGCATAATTAATGTCAATCTAATATGTTGATGTTTTTCTTATGTTGTGTGTCTATATGCATATGTTTTTTTATGGTAAATGTATATTCATGATCCAGAAAATTGCTTATTAATTATATGGAAGAACTCCAAGTTGGTATTTTAACAATAAGGTTCATGGAAGGTAACTTGTCATGATTGACTATATAAGAAAACTTCAAGTTGGGAGTCTAATATTGAGATCTACAGAGGTTATGATATGAACTTAATAATTTTTATTTGAATTATTGTATACATATGTTATCGATCTACTTGATGTGTGTAAGAGATATTCACATGTGTGAAAATTATAGGAAAAGATGATGGGCCAAAGAATTGCAACAAGGATGTTAAACTCCTCGACTTGTAACTTTATATTTTCAACCTATGGATGTACTTATTTGATGAGGGACTATGCAATATATGTGAAAACTACATAAAGACACCTATATAATAAAGAGGAGACATGTTCACCCTAAGAATGAAAGGACTACTTCAAGAAAGAAAAGGACTAAAAATTACTTGAACAATACTCAAATGAAAGTTGTGAATTGACTGAACGGAAAGAAATGTGAAACAAAACTTGAAAGAATCTACTAACAAAATACTAACCCTGCTTATTCTAACATAAATTAAATTTTAAATGAAGTGATGAAACCCAAGAAAACCTAACTAATTTGTTGTACTATAGTGCAAAAAATAAACCTATTGCAAAATAGAATTGAACCTACTTAAATTATCCTATTGAACACCAAGTTTAATCTATTGCAATTAACTTGTTTCAAAGATGAATCAAATCATTATAAAATGGAGCTAATCTTTATTGAAGTAAGCTACTACAAATATGAAGCAAATAGAGTTAAAGAAAATCCTCCTTATCAATGACATATTACCATGAAGTTACTTGAAATGGTGTGCTAAAATTTTCCATAGAAAATAAAGATTAGTTGCAGAAAATGATGCATAATAGGATATGGAAACAAAATGGACTAGACATAGATGAAAGGAAAAGAGATACATATAAATACACATGTTTATTATTTATCCTTGAGTGGGCCCTATGTTGAGCACACACTTATATTGAGACAAAGGGGTGAATCAATATAATTCTATCTTTTTAATTTTAACATTCATAAACCATAATGAAGCAATCACATAAATATAATAACTAGAAGAAACGATATTTAATGTGGAAACCATTTTGGGAGAAAACTATAGAAAAATATTTTTATAAAATTGTAGGCACAATCCTATGGTTACAAATGTTTGTAGGCACCAACATACTAGAAACACCAATCATCACCGTTGTTTGTAGGAACTGACCTACTTGAGACACCAATCCCTACTACTATTTGTAGGCACCAACCTACTGGAGGCACTGATCCCCCTTGTTATTTGTAGGAACCAACCTACTGGAGACACTAATCCCCTCTATTATTTGTAGGAAACGATCTACATGAGACACCAATCCTCACAATTTTTTGTTATGTAAGCACCAACCTATTTACAAGTTTACAAGTTATTCAAATGTTATTCCTTCACTGGTATTCGTGTTTCTTCTATCTTCAAAAAATATACTCTGCACTCGTTACTTCTACTTTTTTTTAATCTTCTCTATGCTCATTACTTATTATTTCACTCTGCCTTCACCAAATCTTATTACTTCTTATTATACTTATCCCTTAGATATTCCTTTGCAAGTTTTGCCTACTAGAATAAAACATCTATTTGCTAGAAAACCATATCTGATCTTCGCTAATATTTGATCATCAATTTTTGAATGATATTTAATCAACACTCCTCAAATGATATGCTTAATAATATTACATTTTCACCCATGCACACTTTATTTCTCACAACCCTCTTCTCCTTTTCTTTTTTACCATTAGTTCTACTTGAAAAGTCATGTTCATTTGAAAATACAAGAATTTTATGAAATAATTAATTAATTTCCCCCTTTTTTATTTTTTAATTTACTTTTCAACATACCATGAGTTTTAAAACCATGTGCAATTTTACTCCACTTTTACTTTTACCCTTTTTAATCCACTTTCATGTTTACTCCACTTTTACATAACTTCATTTCTAATCCACTTTCATGTTTACTCCACTTTCATGACTTTCATGTTTACTCCACTTTTACATAACTTCATTTCTAATCCACTTTCATGTTTACTCCACTTTCATGTAACTTTATTTCTAATCCACTTTCATGTTTACTCCACTTTCATGTAACTTTATTTCTAATCCACTTTCATGTAACTTTATTTTTAACCCACTTCCACTTTTGTATTTATTAAAGTCACATTTTCCTTGCAATATTTATATGTGAATACTTACTTACATTTGACATCAATGAAAATAATTTATTCAACAATCTCCCCCTTTGTCATTGATGGCAACCCTCTACTCAAAAACGCGTATTCCTCCAGAAATAGAAATAATTCTCCCTTTTTTGCAACTCTCCCCTTATCTGCAATTCTCCTCCCCATGTCTAGAAATCTCCCTCTATCTATAATTATACCCCTTTGAAATCAATGGAAAATCTATGATCCCCTTGGTTTTTTCTTCTTTACTGATGCGATGAGAGGGATATCATTCCCAGCTTCTATCTAACATATTCAAATGTTTCTCTAGGAAGGGGTTTGGTAAAAATATATGTAACTTGTTCCTTGGTGGAAATGTATTCCAGCTTGAAACTTTGTTCAACTACTTTCTCTATTAGAAAGTGGTACTTTATGGGAATATGCTTCTTCTTTGAGTGCATAATAGGATTCTTTGAAATTCTGATTGCACTTGTGTTGTCATAGATTATTGATATTGGATGATCATATTCTACCTTGATATCCTACAGTGTTTGCCTCATCCAAAGAACTTGTGTGAAACATGATGATGCTGCAATATACTCGGCTTCGGTTGTGGATAGAGAGACTGGAGATTGTTTCTTACTCAACCAAGACACTAGATTGTTTCCCAAAAAGAATTCTCCTCCACTTGTACTTTTTATATCATCAAGATTTCCTACCCAATCTGCATTTGTATATGTCGTTAGAGTAAAATATTCACCTCTTGAGTACCATAAGTTGAATTCCAAGGTTCCCTTTAGATATTTGAATATCCTCTTTAATTCTTTCCCATAAGTTTCTTTTGGTGAAACTTGAAATTGTGAAACCAATCATATTTCTTGCATAATTTTTGGCATTGATGTTGTTACATATAGTAGGCTTCCAATAATTGACCTATACAATGTTTTATTTGCTTCTGGAGATTCATCATTTTTTTTCAATTTACAACCTGTGACCATAGGTGTGTTGACTGGTGTACAATCTTCCATTCTTGTTTTCTTCAACATTTCTTTGACATACTTGGTTTTTGAAATGAATATTCCTTTGTCATATTGAGAAATTTGTAATCCAAAAAGAATGATAGTTCACCAAGCATAGACATATCAAATTACTTTTTCATTTCTATTGAAAACTCTTGGCACATTTCTTTCATACTGCCTCCAAAAATAATGTCATCTACATAAACCAAAAAAATCAACTAATTTTCTTCTACTGTATTGATGTAGAGATTATTGTCAACAATTCCTCTTTTGAATCCTTGTTACTGTAGATATTTATCAAGTCTTGAATACTAGGATTTGAGATCTTGTTTTATGACGTAAACGTGCCACCCAGTACGTCCGCTGTCACTAGGACCTTCTCTTTCCTTGGCCTGAAGAGATGAACCACTGTTCAAATCCCTTATCGGGACTTTTCTGCACCCACAAGATGCTCTCATGATGATCTCCCTCTATCCTATCGGGAAATCAAAACTCATGCGATCGCGAGTCCTAACAGCACAGGATCGGGTCTCATCAATCCTCGAATCCCGATGATCACTCGCCCACGGCTTCCTTGCTCCTTATCGGGAATTTCCCCGTCTGGAAATCAGAATTCACACTGTCGTGAGTCTCTGCTCTCACAAATTCCCGACTTCCGATCTCCGATGGTACCTCTACACCCCTTATCCCCCTCCGGCTACTCTTTTGCATGCGACTGCTAGCCACGAGACCACGGTCCTCTTCCAGTTCAGAATTTCAGAATTCGTGAAGTAGAAATGCATAGAACTTACGCTCGTGGGATCTCCGATCCCCGATCCCCGATGCCACCTATCCTCCCCTTCAACACTATAGCTATGGGACCGTCGTGTTTCAGAATTTCGTGACTCTTCCATGATTCTCTTGTCACCGAGAATCCCAAAATGCCAAACCCTGATGCACGTGTGACCTCTATCCTCCACATCACCACTTCCTGTTCCACTCTATCAGGTATCACGAAATCGTGGTTTCTCCTGCAGTGATTTCGTTGTATGCGAGAACCCTGAAATGCCGAACCCCGACTCCCTAGGATCTCGTGCCACGTATCCCTGCTGTGATCAACGTCCCTCATCCTCTCGGGAATTCACTAATCGCGATTTCATGCACAAGACTCTTGGCTCCGGAAGTTTCGATTCTTCGATGAGCCGAGCTCCACTGACTCCCCTGCTTCTTGACACGTGTCTCACCGATATCAACAGCTAAGATCCTTTCGGGAAAATCGTGAATCACGATTCCTTTATACCAGAGTTTCACGACCACAGAAACCCTGATATCCCGAACTCCGAATCTCCAGGATCTTCCTCTACTCCTTCAGGATTAAACCCTAAGCAACTTTTCCGAGATCTAACGGTTGTCGAAACTTCACAGTTTCTTCGACGAATCCTGACCGTCGATTTATCCTCCTCGAGGATTTCTTCAGAAGACTAAAGATCGTTTCTCAGAACTTATCCTTGGACACTTACGCTTGCATTTTCTGCTCAAACTTTTCTTGACCCAAAACTCCCACGCTCTCTTTCAACAATACCACGAAGGTGCTATACCTCCTAAGCTTATCCACTCTGATTCTTAAGAGGAACTTGTGTGCACTCCTTGCGTTCAATATTCAACAACTTCTCAAGTGTTGAATCCTTCCGACTCTGCGCACTTTCTGCAACAACAGTCTTTGGCTTCCCTTGCTCAGATTCACAACTGAGACTTCTTCTTCCACTTGCACACTCCTTGCATGGCTTCAAAAACCCACTTCTACTTCTAGGTGAATGAGAACAAGAGTTAAACTACTGAGCCTTCATCAACGCACTCTTTGCGGATGAATTCAACTGCACAACTTGCAGGAATCTCCTGGCTCAGATAGAGAAACAATTGAAACTCATTCTCTCTCCCTT
>CBVK0100042052.1:0-17371 GCA_900067695.1 Picea abies | reverse complement strand
ATCTTCCTCTAGATGGTTCTTTTGATAGACATATTTAATATAAATAGGAGTTGAGGGTATGAGAACTTTGTTTGTGATATTATTGTAATAGAGCTCTGATCTGCTAGAGGTTTCCCCCTCGAAGAGGCAAGTGAAAATTGCTCTCAGTAATCAAAGGGATCTTTCTGGTGTTATTCTGGTATCATTTTCATATTATTGTGGTTTTCTTCTGGTTATATTGTTGTTCATCTGCCATTTCTAGCTATTTATTTATTTTCTGCATAATTTTTTATATCTAGAATATTACACTTTCTGGACTCATAACAAATGACATGTCCATTTTGAGTGAGAACCCCACCAAGTCCTTCCTTGCACACATCTGTGCATACCACACAATTCTCATTTGGGTCAACAATATTCAAAATAGGTACACTAGTAAGTAATTCCTTCAGCGAATTAAAATTTTCTTCACATTTTTTTTTCCATTTAAATTTAATTCCCTTCTTTTGAAAAGAAGTGATGGGATGAGCAATCTTAGAGAACCCTTCTATAAATGTTTTGTAGTAACCAACTAACCCCATAAAATATCTGACTTCTAAAACATTCCTGGGCGTTGGCCATCCTCTAATGGCCTCAATCTTCTCAAGTTCTATTGCTATACCCTGCTCTGAAATAATGTGCCCCAAGTAATGGATTTGTTCTTGATAAAAAGAACACTTACTCAGATTTCCATACAACTAATGTTCTCTCAGCACTTGCAGTACTAGTCTTAGGTGATGTTCATGCTCTTCCTCTTACTTAGAATAGACAAGTATGTCATCCATGAATACTATGACAAACTTATCCAAGTAATTTATGAATATGACATTTAGTAAGCACATAAAGACAGCTGGCACATTGGACAATCCAAATGGCACCGCTACAAATTCATAGTGCCCATACATGTTTCTAAAGGCTTTCTTATGGATGTATTCTTCCTTGATTCTTACTTGATGGTATCTTGATCTCAAGTCTATATTTGAGAATATCTTTGCTCCTCTTAGCTAATAAAATAGGTCATCAATTCTGGGTAGAGGAAACTTGTTCTTTATAGTAGCCTTATTTATCTATTGAAAGTCAATACATAGCCTCAAGGTTCCATCCTTCTTTTTGACAAAGAGTATTGGTACTCCCTAAGGTGAAACCCTTGGTTGTATGTACCCTTTCTTCAACAATTTATCCAACTGCATTTGTAATTATTTTAACTATGGTGTGCTCATTTTGTAAGTTTTTTTTGACACCGGGGTAGCTCCAGGCACTAGATCAATAGAGAAATATATTTCCCTTTTTGGTGGCAACCCTGGTATTTCTTGGAATACATCCTTGAATTATTGTAATATCGAGAAATCTTCAAGGCTTGGTCCCTTTGTATTTTCTGTCTCCTCCACATGGGATGCATACAATTGACACCCTTTTCTGAAACATCTCTTCAAATATAAGGCTGAAATCTCCCTTATAGAGATGGGTCTTGGAACTCCTTTCAATGTGCTCTACTTTCCATCTCCATCAAGGCATGTAAATGTATTTCTATGACAATCTAGGAAAGCATGATGCTTGTCCAACCAATCTATTCCAATTAGAATATCATAAGACCCCAATGGTATGATATTTAGATCAACACTGGTATTCGCAACATTAAGGATTATGGAACAACTTTTCACCATATCATGGATTCTCCTCTTGGTTCCAGTGGCTAGCTAAACCAAACACGTTTTATCAAGCTTAATTTTCTCCAAATGTAATCTATCCACTATTTTAGGATCAATGTAACAATGAATTGCTCCTGAATCAATTAAAATAGCAACAAACTGATTTATGATATTACCTTCCACCTCGATCATGTTGGCTTGGTATTTTGCTTGTCGATCATCTAAGGATGCATATATTCTTCAGTGTTCACTCTGTCCTTTATGTGTGGGAAATCCTTGTACAAGTGATCTTCATTGCATCCCCAACATTGGATTGGCGGTCTTCCCCTTTTTCCCAAGGAATCTTCTTTCTTGGAATCATCCTTAGCATACTAGTCTTGATGATTTTTCTTAGGCTCATTTCTATTGAAAGGAGGTTTGAATCCCTTCCTCCTCTGATAAAAATTCTCCTTCTTCTTGTCCTTCGAATATTTTTGCATGTGTTCTCTACCCTGGCCTTGCTCATATAGGTACTTATCTTTCCCGATGGCGTCAGTCAAGGTCTTGGGCTCATCATACTGAATCTTTTCTTTATAAAAGGATAGTAGTACACTCGAAAACCTCTGTATTTTTACCTTTTCATCATTTATAAACCAAACATAGTTTAACAACACCAAGAACTTCTTCTGATATTCTTCCATGGTCATGCTTCCCATCCTAAGTTTAAGGAACTCCTGCATTTTCTTGTCATAAAAATTCTCTGAGAGGTACTCCTTCTGGAAATACTTTTTGAATTGCTTCCAAGTGATCCTATTCTCATTAATATGTTCAAATTTCTTCATTTGATCCCACCACATTGCATCTTTCCCATGTAAGTGGTAGGTGGAAGTTCTGGCTTCTATATTTGATGAATAATTATGCAATTGGAAATATCTCATGAGTCCAAGCAACCATGCTTCAACATCATCTTCCCTTTCTCTTTCACCTTCAAAGGATGGTGGCTTGAGCTTCCTCAAATATCCTTGCAAACTATCCACCTCATGTATCCTTCTTTGGTGCCTAATAAGATACACCTTTGGACTTCTTAAGGAATATTCATATGCATAAAAATTTCTTGTTGAGTAAGGAGGTGAGTGGTGTCTATGAGCTCTGCTAGCACTTCTGCAATAACCCACTCTTCCACGATCATCTCTTCTTTCATGACACCTGCCTTCTTCCTCTTTCTTTGATCCATTATTTTCTTGACCTTGAAACTGATTTAAGCTCTGCATCACTCGAGCATTTATCTGAATTTTCTCTCTCATCATCTTCTCGTTGTCTTCCTTGTAGCTCTGCACTTCTATTTTCAGGCTCTTCACAATTTCTAGCAATGTTTTTTTCTCCCCTTGGACCTTGTGTCCATTGGATTTTGTCTCTGCATTGCCATTTATGGTATTATGGACTGTGACCTATTTATCGTGGATGGAGGCTCCCTCACCTTATTCCATTTATTGAATACACATTCTTAGCTGATAAACTTAAATCCCTTAATTTTGCAAAATGTGCAAGTGACCATTTTGTCATAATTAAGCATATGATAAACAAAATTGTCAATAATGTTACAAATCCTTTCAAATCATGAAGAATATATATAGATAACACTTTGATGTTATCCCTGGTCTGATACATAAATCAATTATGTGTAGGCACTTCCTTCAAACCACTTTCCCAGGTGACCACGACTCGAAACCGTGGGCCTAATCCTTACTGGTGCTTTTCTTTGTTAGAATTACTATATATGAGATCGTGTGGTTTAAAATCGATTGAGGCTAAGATCGACAGTCAAGAAAAGATTCGAGACTCCATGCTTTTGGAGTTCCATACTATCCACACTCTCAACTCTTTCAGAGTTCCAATCCTCCATACTGTAGGGTCTTTTGCCACGTATCCTATCCCAATCAATGGTTTGATATTAACTCTATCCTTCGGGATTTCTTGACTCAAGAAACTTGCACTGAAATCATCTGATGTACCAAGTCTCTAAACCTTGGGATCTCGCACCATGTGTCTACTATAATCAATGCCTGAGATGGACTCTAACCTTCGAGCCTTCAAGAGTCCTTGATCCCAACTTCTTATGCCTTAAATCCTTCAGATTTCCAAGTCTCCAAACTACAGGATCTACTGCCATGTGTCCTCTCCCGATCAACGGTGAGGATTTAATCTGCTCTTTGAAGCTTCAAGGGTTTCACCTCCATTACACTTCATTCCTTCATAATGTCGAATTGGTGAAATCCTATAGTGTTCGTTGGTAACTAAGCACCAAGGGTTGCCACGTGGCAGGAAATAAGGCATAGACACATGGCCCTATCTGATGGGTGACATGTGTCTTATACTAACTAGCATGAACGATCTTTGAAAAACATGAGACACAGTGACACATGGAAATCATCAAGTGTGTTCACGTCACCCTAGGTGACATCAATATGCCACATCACCCCAGTGCCTCATGACTTCGGGAATTTAGAATTTTGAAACTTCAGGAGAATTCTCCACACTACACCACAAATCCCCCGAACACCAAATTCCATAATAGGCTGATCTGTGAACACGTTTCCTTAAATAAAAAAGGTCTATATTTACTCTAGAGTTCAGGACTTCAGAGGTCTTTTGCCGATCCTCAACCATTGGTCATTGATGATCAAAGGTTTTCTTTATTCGGGGGAAAACAAGGAAAAACTTCACTAGAATATGTTGATCCTCGACCATTGATCATTAGTGATCAAATATTTTCCTTGGTCAATCTTCAACCCTTCACCCAATTTGCCGAACCTCGACCATCGACCATCAACGATTTTTGTTGGCAAACTTCCACACTTATAATTTTTGACAAAATCACAGGTGAATCTGGGTCGTTGATCTCCCGACCAAGATGATGTTGACCGTTGATTTTCTCCAACTCCCCAAACAATTGAAATGAATATGAGCCATCGATGTTCCTCATTTTTTCAAATCATCGAAATCAATCCCAGGCGTCGATTTGGTAATTTGGCCAAAGTTTTTCTAGCATTATAATGGCCATTAAAATTCGGTTTTTTTGACCTTCTATGTCGAATTCGTCTCCGCAATTTTGTAGATCGAATCCATTAAATTATTAGACAATCTTGGAATCATTCAAACTCAAATCCGTTCACAAATTTGGTGGATTTCACTCAAATGTTTCCACAATTTCTCCCTAAATTCACACAGATATATAAAATATCTGATAGCGAATATTCATGATTCACACTTGTTCTAGCCCATAATAGCTCAGTGTTTGAATTAGGAGCTATGATACCAATTTGTAACGTCCCCAGCCACCCAAGCCGAGAAATGCCACTACAATTTTTCTTTGAAACATACCCAACCTCCCACATGCTGGGCATGCCACACCAAGAACGCACCTCTTGGCTGATTTCGAAACTCTGATAACAATTAATTAATAGTGAAGCATCAAATGCATACATGCAATGATCAATATGCATACCACAACATAGAAGACATGCACAATATACCATGCACAACATTAACTAGCAAGCATGCATATTATAGGTACAAATCTCAAGTATAATAATTTGATATGCATTAGAAATAAATAAAGAAGAAAAGGAAACCATAACATAGATCACTTATCTTTTATAAAAGAAGACACCAATTGGTTGCAGACCAAGGACATTCCACCCAACTGTAGACACTATTGTTCCAAGTATCAACAACAATGGCACCCTTGACCAAAAGCTATGAATCCATAAGGAAGGTTCCAAAGTGTGACTTGTCCTCCAAAACCAGTTAGCACTCAAGCTCTCACAAGATTCTCCAGCAGTCATAGCAATCCAAGTACCCAGGTTTCTTCTACCTAGCTTACACCGCCTAAGAGAATGAACCTCCACCCTTCTCTTCCACGTATTCCCTTAGGCAGTCCCTCTCCTTCCAGTGCTCTAGTGGGACTCTTAGGACTCTTAGAAATATTTGGACTCTTAGATCTAGAATCTCCATGATGGGACTCGTAAGAATCACAATTGAGATCAAGTTGAACACATGCCAAACATCTCATACATGTAGGCCTCCAATCATGGTTGTATTACACCAACAATATTTGCAGTCAACAACCGTGGTTGTTCTTCAACAATTCATCTTCCTTTCCCAAGACAAGACACATAAATGAGGAAAGATGAGTGAGTGAAGGAAAGAATGGAGTGAAGAATCCATGAGAGAGGATGAACAATGAACAAAATGGGTGAATGAACCTGTGAGGCAACCAAAAAAAGCACTAGAATGGGGACAATAATGAGAGTGAGCGAATGACCAAAAAGAATGAGAGAATTGGCCAACGAGGGAACCCCTTCCACAGACTAGGGACAATCTTTTATAGTTCATGGGGATCAACAACTTGTTTTCCTTACCCCAAGAGCTCATGTAATTGATTTCCCCTTGATTACAAAAAATGGGTAACATAAAATAAATGAGCGCTTAGCCCCTCAAGCCCCCTCTCTTGTGGAATCATAACCCCCTATAAATCTAGTGCTTGTCCTTCTAACAACCAACGACGATGTATTTATTATTAATAATGATCAAAACATTACATTTCTTAGGCACACTGGCCATTTTATAATTGTTTGGAAACTTTTTCCTCTCAACAATGTAACAATACATTATTTATTATGGGGGCGCAAAACCTAGGGTGTTATAGGAGAGAACTTGAGTAGGAAAGAGAGAAAGGAGAGCATTGTAATGAAGATTTGATGAGAATAGAAATATATATTTCCATGTCTTGTATGCATCTATTATAGAGATGGAAGTGTGTAGGAATGAAAGAAAGAGATGAGAGTGCATGGAATAAATATTTTTAAATACTTTTGTATGAGTTTAGAGTGCATAACACAAATATCTGTTATGGGTTTTGTATCTAGATGTATCTACAATTAATGAATAAATTATCAAGTCCTTTCTCTCTGCATTATCATGTGTGTTATGGTTTGAATGTATATCCAATTTAGGTTTTATGCTTAGTAATATGTCATTTAGCTATGTATGAATGAATGCATTTATGCCTGAGTGGTTTCCCTATATGCGTTGTCCCTTGACATCTGACACAAGACTATCAATCTCTATTATTCTCATGGCATCTCGAGTGAGACCTTATTTAGCCCTAGACTAAAGATTGAATATATCGATTCCTTAAGTTTTGTGTTGGTCAATATTGATGAAGCCTGGGTATTAACCCCCCCCACGAGGAAAGTGGATTAAATTGAGCTAACAAATGGTTCAGTTTCCAAGACCTGAAGGTTTTGTATTTCATGATTAAGGGAGAGAATGAGGTGGAATTTGTCTTGGGAGGAAATAAAAGACTAGTTATCTAATAAGGAAGACAAGTTTGCATTACAAGAAACAAAGAACATGATAACCAATGTCGAAATCCTAAAACATAGGCATATCTATAGATATTTGCATGAAGTTTTCTTCTTTGAGTTTCCTTGTTTATTGTATGAATGGTTAAAGAGGTGAACATTTATCAACACTACTCTGGGAGCACTACAACAAATCCTTATGATTTGCTCCCTTTTTTTCTACCCTTTTTGCTTCCAAAGATGGTTTTAGTGTATTTGTCTTCAATTTTTTGAACAAGTTGACGCTATTTATCGAGATGGAGCTATTCATGGAATTTTTTGCGATGACCATAAAATTTAGGTGCTAATAGAACCGAAATGTTTTCCTCATTCAGCACCGAAAAATGTGCCCCATTTAGTGCTAGAAATAATGCCCCAGTTAGAACGAGAAATTGCACCCCGTTTAGTGCAAGATTTAGCACCCTAGCTAGCGCAAGAAATTGCACCAGAAGTAGCATTATATTTAGCAATGGATGTGCTGAGATTATCCTAAATACTTAATTAGATGAGGTGTTGGGGGTTAACTGGATAAGGGCTTTGAGGATTTAGGGATTTGGGGTACAAGGATTAAGGGTTAATGGATTAGGGGTTAGGGTTTAAGGTAATAAGGGTCAAAAGCTAATGGATTTGGCACTTATGGGTTAGGTAGTTTAATGGTTAATGGATTATGGATTATGGGCTAGGGGATTAATGTTTAATTTCTTAGTGCATAAGGATTTATGGATTAAGGTATTAGGGATTAGTGAGAAGTTTTTAAGGGTCGATGGCTTAGGGTTTAGGGGATTTAGGAATTTTGTGTTAAGGGATTATTGATTAACTCAGGTTGATGGATTAAGGGTTAATTAGGGATTAGGGATTAACTAGGATTTTAGGGTCAATGGATAAGGAGTTAGGGGAGTTAGGGATTTGTCAGAACTCTCTTGAAATTTTATGGAACCTCTTCCTACACACCAATAACCAATGTCATCCATTGATGTCAGATAGTGAGCAGTGAATGGGGCCAACGTTGAAATTTCTTCAAACTATTACTACATGCAATGAAATTTGACACTGTTAGAATAGACATATGCATTAACAGTATGTGAGGGTTTCAAGACTCAAGGATGCCTAATGTCCCCACATAATATTTGAGATCATCCATGTTTTCATCAACGTTCATCATGCAGTCTTATTGTCATCGTTTATCATTCACATCTAGGGAATGCTTGTCAAACCTCTCTTAAAATGTCATGGATTAAGGTATTCCAACACATCACAAATCTCGTCCATTAATGTCGCACGGTGAGTAGTGAATGGGGTTTAGCGCCAGATGTGCCTAAATAGTTAATTAGTTGAGGTGTTGGGGGTTAAGTGGATAGGGGATTTAAGGATTATGGGATTTAGGGATTTGGGGTACATGGATTAAGGGTTAAGAGAATTATGGATTAGGGCTTAAGGGATTAATAGTCAAGATATAAGGGATTTGGCACTTATGGGTTAGGTAGTTTAATGGTTAATGGCTTAGGGATTATGGGATAGGGGATTAATGTTTAAGTGCTTAGGGCATAGGGGTTTATGGATTAAGGGGATTAGGGATTAGTGTTTAAGTGTTTAAGGATCCATGGCTTGGGGGTTATGGGATTTGGGGATTTTGTGGTAAGGGAATATTAGTGATTGACTAAGGTTGATGTCTTAAGGGTTTAGGGAGTAGGGCTTAACTAGGATTTAAGGGTCAATGGCTTAGGGGTTAGGGGATTTAGGGATTTTTTGGTAAGGGATTAGTTATTAACTAAGGTTGAGGGCTTAAGGGTTTAGGGATTAGGGCTTAACTAGGATTTAAGGGTCAATGGATTAGGGGTTAGGGTTTAGGTCAAAATTTGACATGGTTAGAAGAGACACATGCCTTGATGGTATGTGATATATGATATATGGTGCCAGGTATAGATGTTGAGATGAGGATGCACTCAACATCCTTACACTGTGATCTACATCTAAGGACATGAATAGATCATTAAGGACAACATCAATTGTCATATAAGAAGGAAGTAATGAAAGGAATCTAAATCAAATGTGTGAAGAGGAGGCATGAACCCCATAATGATCGATTATCAGACTTGGAAAACCAAGATGTTTCTATGTCCAAACTAGTCATTATGGTGGGTGAGATCCACTATAGCCAAAATCCATGATGTCCTACCCGTGCTAGAGGAAAAATTCGAAGTGTAACCACTGTCTTTGTTACTCATCATTACAAAGGGAACAAGACAAACATTGGAAGCAGAAAGGTCACGGGGGAAGGTGGAAGGCCAAGGGTCACATTGAACCTCATTAAATACTAAAATTGTACTAGAAGTAGCGTTGGATTTGTGCCAGATGTATCTAGATTAGCCTAAATAGTTAATTAGTTGAGGTGTTTAAGGGTTAAGAGAATTAGGGATTAGGGTTTAAGGGATTAAGAGTCAAGAGATAAGATATTTGGCATTTATGGGTGAGGTAGTTTAATGGTTAATAGATTAGGGATTATGGGCTAGGGGATTAATGTTTAAGTGGTTAGGGCATATGGGTTTATGCATTAAGGGGATTAGGTATTAGTGTTAAAGTGTTTAAGGGTCTATGGCTTGGGGGTTAGGGGATTTAGGGATTTTGTGTTAAGGGACTAGTGTTTAACTAAGGTTGAGGGCTTAAGGCTTTAAGGGTTAATGGTTTAGGGGTTATGGTTTAGGTAAAAATTTGACATGGTTAGATGAGACACATGCCTTGATGATATGTGAGGGTTTCAAGAGTCAAGGATTCTTGATGTCCTCGCATAATCTTTGAAATCCTCCACGTTTGCTAAATTATATATCATTAGACTAGTATAATGCATTGACGGTATGGGAGGGTTTAATTAAGACTCAATGGAATCATTGAGATTGATTATTGATGTAATTTTGATATGAAATAGGAAAGTAAAATTGAACTTTAATTTATTAAATTTTCACCTACTTCTAGGTGATTAAAATTGTTTATTTTGTTTAATTATTTTATGTTTAGTTCTTAATAAAACATAATAAAAAATTTATGCCCAACATTACAATGAAAACAATATAAAAATATCGAAGTTAACAAAATTTCTTATTCAAATCATTCCGAGATACTTGCATATTTAATTAATATTTTATTAACTTTTGTGTCTTCATGAACATATGTTGATATAAAATGGATGGAAGAAGCATACAAGTAATCCTATTTTTTTCTTCCAACAATTCATACCATATCTTGAACACTTTAACGATATTGCAATAGGTGATTTGTATTGACACAAATAATAACGATCCATTTCAAAGACTAGGCCATAAGAATCATCATTTTTTAAACATGGATTACAAATAATTATGAAATCTAGAAGTCTTGGTCATTAACATCATTTTCTGCAACAATGTCATCTAGTGTATCAATGTCAATGTTCATATGATCTGTCAAGTAGTTAATATTATCATCATCCTCATCTTAACCTGCATCATCTTCATCGTCATTGAAATTTGACTGTAGATCATCCATATTGTTACCAGATGTATTTGGATCATCATTTTGTATACCATCCATATTGTTGTCTTCCATAACATCATCTAAGTCTAGATTGTTGTCTTCTTGTGCCTGAACATAACCATATTCAACATCATCATGGATGTTAATTTCTTTGATGTTCTCTAATTCATCTCTCCCATTTTGTTCGCCATCATTGTTTTTCTCAGTATCCACTAATGCATCGTCAAATCCATGCCTTAATCTTGGATCATAATGTATGACAAACAACCATTTCGGGTTTGTTGAGGAAAAGATATGAAATAATCTTTCTCAATCATTTTCAAATTTTTCTTGGCTAAAGAAAAATAAATGGGAATATCACCCTATGTTTATAGCCATGAAAATTAATATCCTAACTCACAAGTATTGATTACAAGTTCTTAGGCTGGTTTTTTATAAATACAAGCTTGCTGAAATATTCATTATTTATGTGTTTTCCTGAACATAACAGACGTTTAAATAAATATAGAGACAGAAGTAAATACACCAAGTCGATAATCAAGACATATGAGACATAAAGCAATCCTTTATTTCATTCCAATTCATCAAAGAGTCATTCTCTTTACAAAATTTTGTGAAGAAGTTTTGGACCAAAGTCAAACTTAGACGTCCCCAGTGAAACATACAAAAGGACCTCTAATAGAAAATAAAAAACTGAACTCTAAAACCTAGATCATCTCGCCATAGATTGTTGCCCACTCGAATTTGCACAATATCCTTTGTTAGTCATGAAAACTAATTCACAAACAAACAAGTCTACACAGACTATCAAAGATAGATCAACACCTCTGAAAAACAAGTGTCTGAATGATGTAATTCAACCCTGAATCTTGTTGTGTACAATATGGCCCTCCTATCATAAAAAAGAATTAGGCTTGTGATAAATTAAAGAATGAATGAAAACTGAAATATTTCAATACAAAATCAAAGAGAAAACCTTAGTATGCTTCTCCTTCTATTCTCCACTTGTTCCTCCCTTTCCTTTTTTCTTTGAGCAAATTAGAATTGGTTGAAGTAGTTGAACTACTTCATTAGTAAAGTTAACTAATAACTCAACCAAATTTTTAGTTAGGGGGAAAAGTAATAAATCATAATAAGGTTTTTTAAATAAATAATAAATAGTAGGTGGGACCCCTTGTGACTCCCTTTAGCTTTTAACAATCATAACACACCTAGTTAATCAAACAAAACATCCCTCCTTGTGACTCCCATTATCACATTCATATTTGACAGTTTATCTCAATGATAATTGAAATTATTCCCAAAAATGTATTACCCATATATCCAAAAAATAATTTGTTGTCCAAAAATTCATAAGTCAACTGCTCTCAACAATTAATAAATAAAAACTTAAAATCCATATTTTCCAGTTTGTGAGGAAATATTTCCCTTGTTGCTGATATCACCTTTTAATCTCTCTGAATTTTCCTTAGGCTGTGTGGAGCCTTTAGGCCTAATATCGTTGATCATAGGAGAGCAATCGCCCCTTAAATGTATGTGGGGGGACACAGATTTACCAGAATCATTTGAAGGTGAGGAAGGGGCAGTAGTGGCTTTTCCTTTGTCAGGGGCATGGTGGGTATCGGTTTTCAACCTTTTGCTTGAAAATATTATTCCTGTATGCATAATTGTTTAGCAAATAGTTTCTTTAACAACCATACATGAAAACTCTTTTTTTTAAATATGAAATAAAATTGGGCTCGGCAACATATCAGACTCATGCAATCTAATCCATACAACCGTTTAGTAGTCCTTAATGAGAAGGGGGTGAATAAGGGTCCTGGGATATGAGAGAGTTGTAATGAGCAGAAAATGTTAAAATGAGGGGGAAAATATCACGATTACTTATCACAGACATCAAACAATCAACTGTATCGTAAACTCAAAAAATTCATTACTGTAATTCATCCATGTGTGATCTTTTAAACTACCATAATACAAAGTTTCTCTTGACTGTAATTAAATTTAGGAACATGGGGTGAATAATGAATATGGGAAGGCGAGGGGATTGTAATGTGTGAAAAGTGAAAAAATGGTCGGGAGAAGACTGAATATTGTTCGTAAAGTTAATTAAGTAATCCATAAAACAATTATGTATTTAATGCAAACAATCCAACAATAACTAAACAATTACTGTGTGTTAACACTTGTTCACTATCCAGATTTAATCTTCAACGCTTTTTATTTACACTGTGTCATCATACTCAGAATCGATAAGCTTTTCAAACATCTAGTAGAAATAATTTTGTTACTTTCACTTCTCCCATTTAATATTTAAAAACAATTCCATTGAACAGATTGTCATTTGTTTCAACCAATTTCAACATCAAAATCATCAACCCCTGTCCATAAATTATTTCCTCAAATCAAACACAGACACAAGTTCTTTTAAAATGTGCTTGATTCCATCTCTCTAACCAATTTAACAATTAATATTGCAATGAAACCATACTATTATAGAATCCATGCCCATCTCTGATGATGCAATCAATGATATGATGTATGATATCCATAAAACATACACAATAGACAACCAGGTCACAAACATCAATTCTTTAAATTGCAATGATCTCGATTGATCAATTTAAACACACAATAACAACAACCATCATTTAAATTAATAATATGGTGTAGAAAACATACAACTCAACGCATAAGACAAGGAAACATACTCCCAATCAAAGCATAAACAATTTTTGAGTTATCAATCCAATAGAAGGAGGCAGTGACTATATGCCCAATTCTATTTCTCAAATCAATCAATTAAAACCATGTTGAGCCATCGAATCAACCGTAACGATAAATAGATACAGTAATTATACACGAAACATCATTCTGGACTTCAACTGTGTAATCAACTCGATCAACAAAGATGAGCCCAAAATAAAATCACTGTCGACACCACTCCATAATAATCAACAATCTACTAGACTGGATATAACTGGTTCATTTATCAAAATCAGGCTTGAATATCAAGGGTTGGTTCTGAGTAACCAAGGGTTTGCTTGGCGGAACCAACATGGGGATACTGGAGTCGACCACACCAACAACAGAGGAGAATCCTTTGGGACAACATGGTGGACACACAAGCCACATAACCAATAGATTTCAAGATTATGAAGAGAGGGGACAAAACTTCTTACTGGCTAGTAATAACACCGAGAACACACAGGGCATAACCTTCGTGGTTCTTCCCCAAAAGAAAATCGAATGATGTTGATAAAAATAGAGCCATGAGAAAGAAACCAACCCTAAAGCAAGCCTCTTGGCATAATATCCATCATAACCCATTGTGAAAACAACAATAACATAAATGAGACCACAACCAAGTGAAACAATATGCACTGACACAAGGTAGTTAAAAAAAAAACCAGAAACCCCATAATAACAAATACGACTGGGTATGGTCACAAGAAATGTGTGGAGAGAGCCAAAAAGTTTGGAACAAATGAACACTTCAACAAAAATGCATAAAGACAACATAGAGCCTTTATGGTTTCCACCACTCAAAATAATCAATGAACTGTGACTTCAACCAACATTTTCCATTTGCAATGAAAACCACATAAGCAATCAATCCAGAGAAACACCATAATTTACACAGTTACAAGGCTTAATAAAAACACAAAACGATACATCACCAAGCCAACATCTATTTCATAAACAGAGCAAGTTCATGGATGGTGAAAAAAAACATACCTATAACCAAATAGCCTTAAAACCCGAGCTTGGTTGAGTAGTTATTTCATTGACTGAAAATCAGAGCTTAACCACAACAAAATCAAATGGCAATTACCAAGATAGGGTGACGGACAATGGGAGAGGTATGGAGTGATGTGTTGTAAATGGATGTTGCTTCCATCTTCTACCCATCCAATTACTTAGTACACACCAACGAACCCTCCATTAATCCATTCAATTAATCTATGCATTGAAACTAACATCCATCACTTGCCAAATGTGCCACCCTACATCACATTAACCATTGCCAACCATACCATAACACATATCACATGTGTTTCCATATAACTCAATAAATTGTATAGCCACTAACTTTGTTAGCTAGGACTAACAACAATCCTTTAATTTCAATTCATGTAGTGTAGCATAGTCTAGTTTCTTCCTTGGATTTGTTTCCATATTTCCTTTTCTTTTGTCATGAGTAACATGTGTTTTTTGCAGGTGCAACATGTAACATATCATGGCACTAATAGTAACGTGGAAATAACATTTCACATAAGCCATCATGAGAATTTCGAGTAACATAGCATGAATTATACATCATCCATTTGTTGTGAATAGAACCAATATTTGAACATCAAATTAAAACAAGATTTAATCCTCCAATCTACAAGGGGGTCCCACCTACTAGTATTATATTTATTGTTAGCTTATAATAATAGGCTTTAGCAATACTTTGTGGGAGAAATCCTCATTGCGATTTTTATCGTCAACAAACTGGCGACTCCACAGGGAAATTTGTGTTCAATAGATTTGGAACTCAGAACTCATGGTTTCGGAGACCAAGAACAACAAGTCAAGAAGATATAACCAGGAATATTATGCAAGAGGGGGAAGTGAAAGGATTTAATGGAAAAATGACCGGGAATTTGGGATTAAATCATGAAAAATGTTAAGTATGAGGGGGTTTATCCCTATATGCATAATCATTCAACCATAATCTACTCTTTACTTCAAGGAGAAAAATTATGGACTTGTTATTTTAATTCTCAAATGGATGAAGAAATGGAAAACAGAGGTGGGAGATAACGAATTTCTTTAAAAGACAACAGTGGAAGCAGATAGAAAATTCAAGTGCTTTCAGGGGAACATTGTAACAAGTTTGTAAGCTTGATTGTTATTGACTAAAAATATCTTGCAGGAGTGTCATTGTGGCAGAAATGATCCAACATCTTATTCTTGACCAAAATCAATTAGAGATGAAAAATAAATAAAAGTCATCACAGAATTAAAATTGCAAAGTTTAAAACAACATAGATAAAATGACAGAAATGTAAAAGGAGTATGAAATTGTTTAAAACAAAAAGTAGAAATCAAACTACTGTAAGGCTGATCTGGATTATTTTCGGCACGAAATGAGAGTGGAGATATAATAAATAAATGCACATAGATATCACAGATATTCAATAATATAATAGAAATGTATTAGAGATGAAACCATAAACACATATATACAGTAATACACGATTTCTATTAATGAAAGAAATGTACGGAGACTGTCAAAATACAGAGTGAAAGACTCGCTAGAATGGTGGCATCTTACCTCTAATAAGAGATATGGTGGAATTCACAAGAAGATGATTACAATGAGGCTCTGAAGGCCTTTTTACAATAAATAGGAATGCCAAAAACCCTAGACATCCAAAAACCTAACCCTGGGAGATGAAGCACCAAAAGTCATGTGGGCCCTGTTTGGGTAAGTCAGTACATCAACTTCCTTGGGTCATAACTTTTGCATATGATCTTTGTTTTAGGCACATGATAGCCCATTGGAAAGGTATCGTCGAGGAGATTAATTTTGGTTGAAATAAAAAAGGAACTTTCACATTTCTCCCCATTTTCCCAAAAATGTCATTTATGGCCTCAAAATGGCCCTGAAAGTTAAATACTGCTAAAAATAGTAAAATACCAAAATTTCCAGAAAACAGTTTTGATCCAGTTGGAAAAAGGTGGGTGGCCACCGATATCCACTTGGATCAATCCTCCCTCATTAGGAAGCAAGGATATCCATTGCGTTGAGTTTCTGGGGGAGAGGGAAAAACGTTTGCTGAATCTGAATCTTGGTGGGTTGCTTGCCTTGCTGGAGACGTCACGCTGCTCAGATTGTGGAAGTTTGTCACGAACTTGTTGAGGCTGAGGTTTTTCAACAAGTGGAGATACACAAGAGGATGTTGTGCAGAAGGAATATTTGTGCTTTGCTACATCCTTGTCGATCTTCTTCTGTTGGATAGAAGGTGCTTGGGGAGAGGCTGTAGTGGTTGCAGTGTCCTTTTGTTCCCCTTTTGAATAGATTGTGAACAAGCTTAATTTTGTAGTATGAGATACTAACTTGTGGCGCTTTTTAGGTGGAACAATAGTCGAAACTACCTATGGTATTCTGTAGAGATGACCTCCTAGAGAAACAATGACACTACGGGGTCGAGACTCATAAACAACATGGCGTCTCCACATACATGGTTGGACCAAGAGAAGATCACAGACATCCAGTGGGGAAACATCATATAATACCTCATCCTTGAAGGGATGGATTTCGTATGACAATTGACACTATTGGCTGGCACAAAGATCTCATCCTTGGCGAAGACACCCGATGTTGTATGGATGCAGGTGTGGTGTTGTCGACAATCCCAACTGTTTGATGACCTCTGCTAAGATGAGATTCTTCTAGCTTCTGATATCAACAATAAATATAGTGGGGTCCCCTTCACCCACATCTATGAATGAAAAAGGTGCCCCCCCTCTTCTAGATCTATTGGTTCTTCTGGTTGAATTGTTACGGTCACGACAATAGCAGTGGGGTCTACGTCGATGATTTGTCTTTTACCAGTATTTTCAGAATCAGATTCTAAATCAAGGTTTGGCTCCTTATATTTTATATTGACCACCAATGACTATTTTGAGTGACATTCATCGATGTTGTTCTAGGGGATTTTGTGGAAATCACACCATTGTTTGGTGTCCTTCTTTGTCTTCCCGTGACCCTTCTTTTCATGTGGCTTGGACTGGTTTTCGGGAGACTGTTTGTTAGCACTG
>CBVK0100042044.1:0-11115 GCA_900067695.1 Picea abies | reverse complement strand
GTTTATGAGTAGTCTTGGTTGATGCACATCTTGGTGATATTGTGCATATGCTTGAGATTTTTCTTGGTGATTGATCTTGGTGATTAGATCTGATTTGGTTGAAGAGATTGAGGTGACATGTTATTTGTATAGGTTGTTGGTACAGGTTGTGACAATTTGTTGGTATAGGTTGTGACATATTATTGGTGCATGTTGACAGTGATAGAGTGACAGTGGCAGTGGTTGATTCAGTGACAGTGACATGCTTTCTACATTTGGCATTTATATTTCAGGGTGGCAGGATGGGGAAATGAAAGGGGGTTGTAGCCTCCTTCCGGTTGGAGCTGAAGAATCATGGAGTTGGAGATTCCTTCAGTTTGGACCCTATGAACTAGGCGCTTGTAGCCACATTCCAGTTGGAGCCAGAGAAATCATGGGGTTGGAGCCTCCTTCTGGTTGGAGCCAAATAATTAGGGAGTTGGAGCTTCCTTCAAGTTGGAGTCGGAGAAACTAGGGGGTTAGAGCCTCCTTTTGGTTGGAGCCAAAGAATTGAAAGTTGGTTCTTCCTTGAATGTAATTATTTGACAGATAAGAAAATCATTTCGTG
Organism: Picea abies; assembly: GCA_900067695.1. Taxonomy (NCBI): domain Eukaryota; kingdom Viridiplantae; phylum Streptophyta; class Pinopsida; order Pinales; family Pinaceae; genus Picea; species Picea abies. Next base: position 10,529 of record CBVK0100042044.1, on the reverse strand, counting down.
GTTTTCTCCCGCACCGGGTTTCCATATAAAATACTGGTGTATTGTGTATTGTGTGGATGTGTCTATTATTATTCCTTATGCACTAATGGATGTTAATGTTTATGATGCAATAATATATTGATGATGAACTGATGAAAATTGTTGAACACGTTAAAATAATATACATTGTGTTCAAAATGATTAATAAGTGGTATAAATTTCTCATTACTGATTCACCCCCCCTCTCAATAATACAACAATTGGTACTAGAGCAAGTTCCTTCTGGAGTTGAAGAATCAGGGAGTTGGAGCTTTCTTCGTGTTGGATCCTGAGAACTAGGTGGTTGTAGCCACCTTCCGATTGGAGCCAAATAACTCATGGGGTTGGAGCCAAAGAATTAGGGAGTTGGAGCTTCCTTCAGGTTGGAACCTGAGAAATTAGGGGGTTGGAGCCTCCTTCTGGTTGGAGTCAAATAATTGGAAGTTGGTGATTCATTGAATGTAATTCTTTGACATATAAGAAAAACTTTCCATGGTTTTCTCCCACATTGGGTTTCCACGTAAAATACTAGTGTACTGTGTATTGTGTGGATGTGTCTATTATTGCTCATTATGCACTGATGGATGTTAATGTTTATAATGCAATAATATATTAATGATGAACTGGTGAACATTGTTGAACAAGTTAAAATAATATACATTGTGGTCAAAAGGATTAATAAGTGGTATAAATTGCTCATTACTGATTCACCCCCCCTCTTAGTAATCCAACAATTGATATCATAGCAGGTTCCTTTTGGAGCCAGAGAATCAGGGAGTTGGAGCTTCCTTCAGGCTAGACCCTGAGAACTAGGTGGTCGTAGCCAGAGAACTCATGGGGTTGGAGCTTCCTTTAGGTTGGATCTAGAGAATTAGGGTGTTGGAGCTTCCTTCATGTTGGAGCTTGAGAAACTAGGGGGTTGGAGCCTCCTTCTGGTTGGAGCCAAAGAATTGGAAGTTGGTGCTTCCTTGAATGTAATTCTTTGACATATAAGAAAATCATTCCATGGTTTTCTCTCACATCAATTTTCCACATAAAATACTGGCGTACTGTGTATTGTGTGGTTGTGTCTATTATTGTTCATTATGCATTGATGGATGTTATGTTTACGATGTAATAATATATTGATGATGAACTGATGAACATTGTTGACAAAGTTAAGAGAATATACATTGTGGTCAAAAGGATTAATAAGTGGTATAAATTGATCATTATTGATTCACCCCCCTCTCAGTAATCCAACAATTGGTATTAGAGCAGGTTCCTTCTGGAGCCAAAGAATAAGGAAGTTGGAGCTTTCTTCAGGTTGGACCATGAGAACTAGGTGGTTGTAGCCACCTTCCAGTTGGATTTAGAGAACTCATGGGGTTGGAGCCTCCTTCTGGTTGGAGCTAGAGAATTAGGGAGTTGGATCTTCCTTCAGGTTGGAGCCTGAGAAACTAGGGGGTTGGAGCCTCCTTTTGGTTGGAGCCAAATAATTGGAAGTTGGTGCTTCCTTTCATGTAATTCTTTGACATACCTGGATGGGGTGACACTTGGCAAGAGGAGGGGGACAATTGGTAGGGACAGATGGCAGGGGGCGTTAATGTCCCAAGCTACCACCCCCAAAGTATTTACTCCCCATGGCACACACCATGAGGGGAGTTAACTCAGTGCGCCTGGAGGAGCTCTCGAACGAGACACCATGAGGGGAGTTAACTCAGTGCGCCTGGAGGAGCTCTCGAACGAGTGATCCAGCTAGGCCACTGATACCAGTCACCTGAACCAGTCCTGTCAGCCTTCAATGACAATGGGAGGGGCATCAATGGCTCCCAGCGGTGATAAAGATGACTAAGTCGTGCATATTTTCCTGTATGATGCATGCTACCACCTCTGCACAGTGCTTCTTGACTATCCTGGCTTCTTCGCTTGCACTCTGTGCGTCATCTGAGCCTCCCTTGACCACTACCGCCCCCCCATGCCCCCTTGCATTTCCCCCACCCCCTGGTCCTTCTCACCATGCCCCGAGAGTAAGCTAAGCCCAGGCAGGGAACCAAGAACAAGAATGCCATCACCCAAGACAATCGACTCACAACCTCTCAACAAGATTTACTTGCCCATTTTAGCTGCCCCATAGACACACCAGAAACACTCAAACCACCCTGCACACTCCAAAAATGGATATCCCACCACCCTTGCTCCAGAATTAGACCCAAACTTCCTTGCACATACAAAAAATGGAGACCCTGTCCCCCACACTGCACTCTCCACTGTCGCCTCAACATTTTTCAACTAGCACTTTGAAGGCAGAGGCATCTCAGTGCCTCAACACTATCAAAGAGGAGGCACCACCTATAGTTCAACATCCTGGCCTGAAGTTGGTCAACACAGGACCACCTTCAGCTTTGCAACCAGGCCCGAGCTTGGTGAACAAGACAAGACCACCCTCTGAGGCACGCCTCCCCAGTCTTTTTTCCCCAAGCCACCAACCTTACTGGGGGGACAAAGAATGCATTGTGGAGGAGGAAATCCCTCCAAGCTGGCAACTGACAGAAGTAGGGGAGAACCCAATTACAATGGAAGACACAGGCACAAATGGAGGAGAGGAGGGCTCACACTATACCTATCATCTGGCAGTGGAGCATCTCGAGCTCCTCTTTGACATCCGACAACGGAAGGATGAATAGGTGCATGCACAAAGAACAATCAACCAGAGACTGGATTTATTGTTTGAGGCATTCATGCACAAAGAACAATCAACCAGAGACTGGATTTATTGTTTGAGGCATTCTCAGAAGCCCCAATGCAAGCACGTTGCCCCAATTGCAAGCAGAAATTTGTCCTAGCATAAACCTCTCATGGACATCCAAGTTCCCCAATGGCTTGACGTCGCCCACCCCCGATTCTGGTTTTTGTCAATTACAGTTTTTTAGAATGAATAGGGATTATATTTTCACTCTTTTTTACAGTTGTGTAATTATCTTAGTAATGGTGGTTCTGAATGAAGCCATCCCTAGGATAGCTAGATGGAACATGGTTCCTGTTGAAACTTTCAACTTTCTACACAATTTTGTAAACTATATTTCAGCCATGATAGACATATCATCGCTTGGAGCCACCTGTTCTGGTTTCCCTTATGTGGTGGAATAGGTGGTTGCCAAACAAAATACAACTATACACTCGTGATATAATATAAGGTTCTTCTTTTATTAAAAAAAAAAAATGTAATTCTTTGACATATAAGAAAATCATTCTGTGGTTTTCTCCTGCATTGGGTTTCCACATAAAATACTGATGTACTATGTATTGTTTGGATGTGTCTATTATTGTTCATTATGCACTAATTGATTTTAATGTTTATGATGCAATAATATATTCATGATTAACTGATGAACATTGTTGAATAAGTTAAAATAATATACATTGTGGTTAAAATGATTAATAAGTGGTATAAATTTCTCATTACTGATTCACCTCCCCTCTCAGTAACCCAACAATTGGTATCAGAGAAAGTCCCTTCAGAAATCAGTTTAATCACTGAAAGGTAGATCATGGAGAGAAACAATATGTATAAAAATAGAATTCCATAGTTTGATGGACAAAACTATGCATTCTGGAATAGAAGGATGAAAAATTATGTACAAGCACATGGATTTGAAGTTTGGAAATCAGTTGTAGATGGATATAAAGAACCTTCCATTCATCCAACAAATGAAAACAAAAAGAAACTCTTTCTAAATAATTCAAAAGTCAAAAATGCACTCTTAAATGGTATGGTTGATTCATTATATTTCGAAGCTATGCATTGCATCTCAACAAAGGAGTAGTGGGACAAACTTCATAATGTTTATGAAAGAGACACAAAATTCAAGGCAACAAAGATTCAAACTTACATAGGTCAATTTGAACAACTGAAGATGAAAGAAGATGAAAATGTTGTAGCCTAATTTTTACTAGTTGATGAAACAATCAATGCAATCAGAGGATTGGGAGAAGAAGTTAATGAATCTATAATTGTTCAAAAAGTTCTAAGATCTCTTCTAATGAGATTTGGTCCTAAGATCTCAGCACTAGAATAAAGAACAAATATGGATTCGATAAGCATGGATGAGCTACATGGAATATTCACAGCCTATGAAATGAGAACTGAACAGGAGAATCCAGTCACAAAAGAAGAAGCATTCAAAGAATCCAAGAAGTCAAAGAGAAAGGAAAAGAAAGAGGCAAAGTCAGATAGCAACAACAATGACATATCAAAAGATGATGAATAAGTAGCCAACTTCGTCAGAAGGCTGGAAAAGGGAACTGACAAGAAATACATAGGTAAGATTCCATTGATTTTTTTTAATTGTGACAGTATTGGTCATTTCACTAACAAATGTCCCCATAAGAAAAATAAAAGAAATGAAGAATATGAATCAAATAGAAAACAAGTATACAAAGGAAAACAAACCAAAAATAAATTCATCAATAAAATATTTTGCACTAAAGAAGACAACACCTCATTAGACGAAGATGAAGAGAGTGAAAGTGATATAGAAAGGGTTGTATTCATGGAAATATAAAATTTTGATGAAGAAGGAACTGAAGAAGAATATGAAGAGGCAAAAGTTGACTATAGAGAAGAACTATTGAGTGCTATAGAATTTATAAAAAGAGAAAAGAATAAAAACAAGTCACTACAGGTAGAACTAAAAAGAAAAGAGAAAACTCAAAATTCCAACTCTGGAGAACTAGAGAAGATGATCACTAAGTTAAAAATTCAAGTTGAAGAAGACAAAATAATTGAAGAAGCACTCAAAGAACGGTTAGAAGAAAGAGATAGGATCATTGGAAATTTGGAAGCAGATATTGTCACATTGAGAAAAGATTTTCAAAAGAAAAACATGTAGAATAGCTCTGAAGTTTTGTATAACATTATTAACAGTCAGAGGCCAAATCATGACAGGTCTGAAATTGGATACAATTAGACAGAAAAGGGATCAAGCTCCAAAACAATAGATCAAGAAATACAACCAAGAAGCTATGTAGAGATAGTTAGAGGAGACAAGAAGTTTTACAAGGAAGATCACAGGGAAACTCCACCTAGAAGATTCATATTTTAGAATCAGCGACAGTCAGAAACATGGCCTCAAGAAGAAGAAGGATTTAGAAGACTAACTTCTTTCATAAGATCTTCAACTCCCAGGTATCAAACTATCTTCTTTGGTTTATTTTATTCATGTAACAATTTTGGACATAAGTTGTAAATTGCAGAGAAAATAGTAGAAACAAAAGCAACTATGAAATTCATGAACAAAATGGTTATCCAAGAAGGCTTAGTGAAACACATAGAAGAAGCTACAAAAGGTTTGAATCCTTGAGCACTGAAGTGGAATGCTACAAGTGCAAAAATTTTGGAAACGTGGCCAAAGATTGTAGAATGGGAGTCCCTCCTAAAGAATCACAACAAATTAACAACATTCATAGACATGAACCTCAACAGAGAATATGGATAAGAAATCAGAATCCGTTTAACAATTAAGAATGCACACTTTCTCTACAAGATAAACATAAGAAATGTGGCTGGTATGTTGATAGTGGTTGCTCAAATCACATGACAGGTGATGCAGACATGTTTCTAACCTTGAGAAAGGAAAGAGATGGATCAATCTCCTTTGGAAATGATGACTCAACTATAATTATTGGAAGAGGCACAATCAAAATTGGAAATAAGGATACCAAGGAGGAGAATGTTCTTCTAGTGGAAGATATGGAAAATAATATTTTGAGTGTAATTCAAATGTGAATATTTTTTCTTAGAAAAGAATATGAAATTTGGCTATGGCACAAAAGAATGGATCACATAAATTTTGATAACCTTGTCAAAGTTAGCAAAAAGGAAGCAGTTAGAGAAATTCCCTAGATCACGAAGCTAACCAACATATTATGCAAACATTGTCAACATGGAAAGCAAATAAAATCCAAGTTCAAATCAAAGGAATACTCCACAATAGGACCACTGGAAATTGTGCATACTAATCTAGTTGGACCAACTAGAACAAAGCGTTTAAAAGGTAAATAATATTTTATGCTATTAGTTGATGATTATAAAAGAGTGACTGCAGTTTTGTTTCTTAGGAAGAAGTCAGAGGCATTTGAGAACTTCAAAATATACAAGGATATGGTTGAAAATGAAACAGATTTGAAAATCAAATGTTTGAGATCGAACAATGGAGGATATTTTACTTCAAAGGAGTTTATGGACTTTATAGTAAAAATGTGATAAAGAGACAATTCTCTGTTTCCAGGACACCACAACACAATGGAGTTGTCGAAAGGAAGAACACAATAGTACATGAAATGGGTCAATCTATGTTAATGGATTATAAGTTGATAGATGTATTTTGGGCACATGCAATGCATACAAAAGTTCATATTCAAAAAGAGTAATGCTCATAAACAATAGTGATAAAACTCCCTACGAGCTATGGAAATGAAGACCAACGAATGCGAAGCACTATATATTTTTTGGAATAAAATGCTACATCAAAAGAGAAGATGGAAGAATGGGAAAGTTTGATTCTCGTGTGGACAAAGGCATACTTGTTGGTTACTCGATTACAAGGAAAGAATACAAATGTTTCAATCTAAGGCTAAAAAAAGTTGTGGAAAACATCAATGTGAAGGTTGATCAAACAGGTGGATGGAAAATAAAGGAAGAAGAAAAGGAGTCAGTAGAACATGTTCATGAAGAAGAAGCAAAGGAAGAAGAATTAGTAGAGAGGGAATATGAAGAAGATAAATTAGAAGAGCAAGAACAACAAGATATTCAAGTACCTCCAAAGACACCTAGCAAACGAATACAAAAGAATCATCCATCAGATCAGATTATTGGGAACAAAGATGCATGAGTTCATACTAGAAGACAGATTCGTTCACTAGAGAAACTGCACCTAGCACTCTTATCTTCGATTGAGACAAGTAGCTTTGAAGAAGCCAACCAGGATGAATTTTGGATAAAATCCATGGATGAAGAGTTGGCTCAAAGAGAAAAGAATGACACTTGGGAATTGGTTCCAAGGCCAAGGTACAAGAATGTGATTGACACAAAGTGGCTCTTCAGAAATAAATTGAATGAAGATGGACATGTTACCAGGAACAAAGCTATATTGGTATGTAAATGATACACACAGGTTGAAGGTATCAACTTTGAAGAGATGTTTCCCAGTTTCCAAAATGGAAGCAATCATATTTATCCTAGCTTATGCATGCTCCAAGAATATTAAAGTGTATTAGATGGACGTGGAATCATCCTTTCTGAATGGGGAACTAGAAGAAGAAGTCTACATTGAGCAACCAAAATGATTTTAGTTGTTAGAGAATGAAAAATATGTTTGCAGGTTGAAGAAGGCCTTGTATGGTCTCAAACAGGCCCCCAAAGCATGGTATTCCAAGATAGACAAATATTTATAGTAGCAAGGGTTCATGAAAGGAAATGCAGACAACAACCTCTACATCAAGGTAACTCAAGATAGTATTTTACTAAATGAATTTTATGTTGATGATAATATTTTTGGAAATGATGATGACAGGTTGAGACAAAAATTTGCAAAGGATATCATAATATCATAAGAATGAATTTGAAATGTCATTACTTGGAGAACTATCCTTCTTTTTGGGTCTTCAGATATGTCAAAGAAACCAAGAAATTTTTATTTCTCAAACCAAGTATATTCTTTCTGGGTCTTCAGATATGTCAAAGAAACCAAGAAATTTTTATTTCTCAAACCAAGTATATTAGAGAAATGCTAAAGAGGTTAAGAATGGAAGATTGCAAACCAGTCAATACTCCTATGCAAACTAGTTGCAAGTTAAGTAAATATGATGATTCAAAGTCTACATATTAGAGGCAATACAGGTCAATGATTGACAACCTACTTTATATGACAACATCCAGACTAGATGTAATGCAGGAATTTGGACAAGTGGCATGATTTCAAAAAACACTAAAGGAATCACATGTTCTAGCAACAAAAAGGATATTGAGATATCTCAAGGGTACATAAGAGTTTGGATTATGGTATCCTAAAGGAAAGGATCTATCACTTATTGCGTACACAGATGAAGATTATAGGTTGCATTGATGACCAATGAAGTACAAGTGGAGTAGATTTCTACTTGGGTGAGTGTTTGGTATCTTGGCTAAGAAAGAAACAATCATCAATATCATTGTCTACAGCCGAAGCAGAGTATATTAGAGCAACAAAATGTTGTACACAGGTTCTATAGATGAAACAAACTTTGACAGATATACAAGTTGAGTATGATGAGTCTATTCCAATATATTGTGATAATACAAGCACCATCAATATCTCAAAGAATCCAGTGATGCACTCCAAGACAAATCACATGCCAATCAAGTATCATTTTCTACGAGAACAGGTTGCAGAGAAGAGCATTCAAGTTGAGTATGTTAGCACCAAAGAACAGATTGGGGACATCTTCACAAAACCGCTTCCAAGGGAAGCCTTTGAGTATCTTCGTCATAAACTTGGCATAATTTTTTCCCCATAATGAATTTTTAATGTTATTCTTATATGTCTTAGATTTACATGAGGAAGCACCATAAAAAGGATAGTTCATATTGGGGGATAAATTTAAGGAAGAGTTCATTCAGGGGGAGTATCCCCAAGGATAGTTCAGTTAGGGGGAGCAACCCCGACAAGAAGTTACTTTTGCCATTGATTTCAAAGGGGAAGATTTTTCTCAGATGCATGGATAGAGAGTTAGATGCTTGAAGAGAGAGCATAGAGACATGATTCCACGGGGAGCGATGGTCACAAGGGGAGCATGAGCGATATCTCTTCGGTGTTGCATCATACTGTTGCCATCAATTCCAAAGGGGGAGATTGTTGATTAATTGGGTTGGTTGTGATTGATGTCAACACTAGATGCAAGTCCGATAGCCCCAAAAGTATGGTTAAGGGACTCAATATTGTTTGAGGTATAAATGTATGAAGACCAATGTATTTGTAGGTAAGAATATTCTAGATGGATAGTACATGCCGTGCCATTTCTGGTGATATGTGGAATGCCACATAACTCCTCACAATTAGATAGTTATGGCCTTGTGAAGTTGGAGAACCCTCTTGATTTATCTAGAAGCCCCTATAAGGTCAAAGAAGTCAAATTATTCTAGAAACCCCTAGAAGAAGTTGACTATTCAAAGTGGGTGAAACTAGGAGTTAATCATGGGTTAAGTTGTTGCAATAAGAAAATAATTAAAAATGAATTAGTTTCAACTAGAAGTGGAGAGTTTACTATTTGTGGATAAATTGGTTATAAGTGGAAAAGTGGTTAGAAGTGGTTTAGCCCTAAAATAAGAAAGTTGGGTAAAGTTAGTTAGAAGGTAACTCCTTGAGGAAGCTAATTGGAGAGTATAAATAAGAGAGCAAGGGTTTCATGTTTGCACCTATTGAGCATGTTGAATATCTATAAGTGACTGAGGTAACCAAGGAAATCTAAGGTGAATTTTAGAGGGAAGGTGAAGTAAAGAAGGCCGGAACATAAGAGATTCATTAATGAGTAACACAAGTATTTATTTAGAAAAAAATGAATTGTTTTTACTTACCTAGACTTCCTTCACACTTTCAAAAGTAATTAATCAAATTAATTAAATTGTTACAATGATTAGTGCAATAACACACTTCAAATCTAATTGAATACTCAACCAAATTGATATAAAATTTATTTCAATTCATCAAAATTTCATAAATCTATCAAAATTTTGTGAAATAGTTGCTAGAACCTAAAATATCTTTTTATAGTATTCAACAAACATCTCCTATAATAAGTGAATTTATTGAATATTGTAAAAGTAATTGTAGTTTCTATTAATTAAATGTAAGTTATTGAATATACTAACTCATCAAAATCTACATTGATGCATTAAGAGATCTTTCTATCTTTTGATGTATGAGTTTCTCCTTCCAACTATTGAAAAAAAATATTCAACTTATCTTTTATGTATGTCATGAACTCAAAAGACTAGAATAATTTTGATTAGTGATATATGATTTTTAACATCACCTCCAAAATCATACTAAGATATCTTAAATTGAAGGTTATAGGAAATTTTGAGTTTGACATTTCATCTTCTCATTATGTCTTCATTATCCCAAAGCCATCCATAATCCCAAAGTGTGCATTGATTTCAACTCATGGATTATTATGTTCATGTAGGTTTCTCCCTTTATAAAACAATGTAAATCTATATTTCCTAGGAATATCCTTGTAGCGGTATTTTTCTATGGAATTAGCTCTTAGAAGAATAGGGATACCAAGTTGTTTATTGTTTATTGTTTCTGAGAGTTATCTTTTAAGAATGTATTTCTTTAAATCCATTTAGATTAGATTTATTTCTTGCAATTTCATATATAACAAAAAATAGTGGAAATAAAAACACTTTGAAATTCATACATTCATTAACATAAAATAAACAAACAATGAGATTCATAAAAAATGTGCCATGATATATATATATATATATA
>CBVK0100042026.1:0-22030 GCA_900067695.1 Picea abies | reverse complement strand
GTGAGTGTCATTTCAATATTTGAGGCATTTGAGTATGTTGTATCTTAGAATGATTTAGATTTCATGACATATGCTTGGACATTATGATTTTTCCTTGTTTCAGCTAGGTGGTTGAAATTGTGCCCTAGTAAGTGGTCTTTCCTGGGAATGGGGTTGCTACTAGGAACTCCCTTGAAGAGCCATCATACCGTTCCCAACCATACTTACCACTTTTCATCACTTAAACCCCCCATTTCCTTATTTCTTAGGATTTTAGGGTGTATTGACCCAAGAAGGGGTTGTCCCTCATTCTATGGGAAGAAGGGGTTAAAGGCCCAGAGGGATTTTTGTTCGGTAAAATATAAAATCCTATATATAAACCTTCCAGATGCTTCGCCTAGGGATCCCCCAAGAAAGAAATGAAACACTTATTTGTAAGAAAAGGGGGACCCATAAGAAAAATGATTATAAATGCTTAAAGGGTTAATTGGAGGATAATAGGTCTCATCACTAGACGACCTATCATGATCATGGATATTTAGTGGTATGAAATTACCACCATCTGGTCACCAAGCTAGGGTAATGGCTCTTCATTGCATGGTTGAGAGAAAGTGGGTTTCATGAGCCATCCTTCTCATTTCCGCTAGGTATTTGTTAGTGGCACTGTCATTATCTGGACACCATGCCAGGATAGTGGCCTTCAACTTGTCCTTAAATTATGAAAAAAACAAATAATTGAAAATTATGGGCTTGGAAAAAATTGCATTACAAATGAAGGTGCCACATACCCTCTACAAAGGCACCCATGAATGAGATACTACAACCCCTTGTATGTCATGAACTCCATGCCCATTGAGCCTTGATCCTTAACCACTTAATCCAATTTACATGGTTTAAAGAGGGATCTCTTGGAAACATTCCTTGACATAGGGAAATGTCTACCCAATAGGACACCTCGTCAACCCTCCCATATCCAAGCTTGGAAAGTCGCATAATGTTTTGGAGCACTTAATGTTTTGACAGGGTAATATTTGATGCACATGCTTAGGTGTCTCATTTATTGATTTGATTTACTCATCATGATATTTTGACTTGAGATGCTTGTAGGGCATGCTTATTTGTCTTTGCAGGACCTAGTTGGTGGACAATTTTGGAGGAACAAGCTTAGTTGGGGTTTCCATGGGGCTTGAAGCCTAAAGGTTGGATTCCAAGGGCCCACATGCTAAATGAGTGAGATGTGCCTTTGGAGGCTTAGACGATGACTTGAGAGACATGAACTAGCCCTCACATGTGAAATATTTTTCCTAGGAGAGGAAAAAAATCATCTTTTGGAGGCTTGATGTCATGCTTGAGGGGATTGAGGTGGTGATGGCTACACATAACACATTTTGAAGGAAGAAACCCTTGGATCATGAATAAGAATGTTGGATTGGAGACACATGGCCTTTTTAGTCTCAAACCTACCATATCCAACTCAACGTTTGGCCTAAAAGTGCCAAAACGTCCCTCTTAAAGGGGTGACATCACTCTTAAGGTTTTCATTTGTGAAAATAGTAGAATTTTAAGTGAATTGTTTAATATTATTTGTGTAAAGGGGAAATATTAGGGTTGTTGACCCCTAGTCTTGTGTTTTACCCTAAAATTATGTGGACAAACTATTTTGGTGACATTTTGTATAAATAGAGATCATACGATATCATTTTAGGATATAACTCTCCCATGTTGGAGAGGTACTTGGATTGAAATTTTCTCTATATTTGGTTAGTTATCTCTCTTGTGCTCTTGTTTATGGCTATCTCTTGGATTATTGGTTCATGGAAGTGATGCACTAGACTTGGAAGGCTTCTTTCTAGCTATTGTGGTGGTTTGTCTTAGATTTTTCCTTGAATTGGTAAGGTTTTTTACATTTTTCTATCATTTGTTGTTCAAGTCAAGATTATTTGCTAGAGCTAGGTGGGAAGTATAAGGGAATACATTGTAACACCCCGGGTTTTGAGCCCCCATATTAAATAATGTATTGTTAAACTATTGAGAGGCCAAAGTGCCCAAACAATTATTAAAAGGCCATTGTGCCCAAGAAATGTAATGTTTTGATCATTATTAATAATAAATACATCATTGGCTGCTAGACGGACAAGGACTAGAGTTATAGGGGGATATGATTTCATAAGAGAGGGGGATTGAGGGGCTAAGGATTTTATTTTATATTTTATTCTCCATTTTTCTTAATGGAGAATAACAATTATGTGATCTTCTTGGGGGAAGGCCAAGAGGTTCTTGATCCCCACGAGTACAAAAACTCGTCCCTGGTCTATTGGGGCGGTTCATTCTCTCTCACTCTCATTTTTTGTCCTCGTTATGATGTTGGTCGCTTCACTCTTCCCTCATGCATTCATTAACCCGATAGTTCATTGTTTTTCACTTTTCGTGGAGATCTCATTCCATTCATTTTTGTCACCCACTCATTTGTCCTCATCTGTGTCTTGGCTTGGGAAAGGAATATGAATTTTTGAAGAGAATCCATGGAATTTTTGGTTGTAGATATCATTGGTGTAGTCCAACCATTATTTGAGGCATGCATGTCTAAGATGCTTGGACTATGTCCATCTTTTCTCATAGCTGCAAGTCCTAGGAGTCCCAACATGGAGATTCTGGACCAGCTGCACTAGAGCTCTGGAAGGAGAAGTACTGCCTGAGGGACTGCATGACAGAGAAGGGTGGGGTTCCATTATCTTGGTTTGTGCAGGATGGGTAGAAGAGAGTTTGGTACTTGGATTGTTGTGGGTGCTGGGAAGCCTATGAGAGATTGAGTGCTAACTGGTTTGGGAAGCTAGGTAACACTCTAGAACCGTCCTTATGGATTTATATCCCTAGATTAGGGGTGACATTGCTATTGAGACTTGGACCAATAGTTTCTATGATTGGGTGGAACGTCCTTGGTCTGCAGCCAGTCGATGGTTATCTTTTATAAAAGATAAGTGATCTTTGTTATGGTATTATTTCCCTATGTTTGAATTATTTCCATTGTTTATTTTATTTATCATTGAATTCAATATGCTTAGAGTATGCATGCTTGCTGGTTATTGTTGTGCATGTCATTTAGTTCCTTTATTTTATGCACCTTTTTTAATATGAAAGGTATTTGTAAGAGAAATAAGTCTGAGAACAGGCTTGAAGTAGCGTAGCCCGACCTGTGGGTTGTTGGGTATGTTACATATTGGTATCAGAGCTCATGGTTGCAACACTAAGCCTCGATGTGTAAATTGTTATTGAAACAAAATTTTCACAGAGAAATTAAGTTGCAGAGTTCCAAAAGGCGCTGAGACAACACCTTAACAGTGTTTGAAAGCTCAAGAGGTGTAGCGGTTCGGAAAAACCACAATGGCCATAGGATCTATTCGGGAAGGGTATGAATCCTTCACAACCGTCAGATATGGGAAAAGAGCGCAGAGGTTAAACCCTCAAGTCCTTCGAACTTCATTGCTTCAACATTTTCAGGTTCCTTGTCATAAAAAAATCCCAAATCCCTAAAGCTCTGAAGTCCCAAAGTGAATCTACGTCATAGATCATTGGGAGGAGTACCATACCATTGGATTTGGACAAGGAAAGGTTTGGGCCATTGGATCAAACATAGATCATGAGGCGAAGCAAAGTGGAGAAGATCAGACCCCAACCATCTGATCTGCATGAAAGAAAATGTGAGCCATCGATCTCACAACAGTTCAGATATTCGACACTCCGAGAGAAGCGATCCCTTAAGCTACCAAGAGGAAAGTCTCCCGAAATCCTGAACTCTAGACTAAATCTAGATCATTCATGTTTGGGGACATGTGTCTGTAGATCAACCTATTTGGGAATTCGACGATCGAGGGATTTGAGGTGTAGTGTGGAGAAGTCTCCCGAAGTTTTGAAGTCGCAAGGCCGACAAGTTGAGGCACTAGAGTGATGTGGCCTGCTGGCGTGACCTAGGGTGACATGGACACACTTGATGCTTGTCACGTGTGATTGTGTTTCATTTTTTTCAAAGTCTATTCGTTCCAGTCAGTATATGACACATGTCACCCGTTATATAGGGCCACATGTCCATTCCTTATGTTCTTCCACGTAGCAACCCTTAGTTCTTAGTTGCCGACGAAGACTCCGGGAGTTTGCCAATTCGACGTTCAGAAGGAATGAAGTGGAATGAAGGTGAAACCTACCAAAGCTTTGAAGAGTGGAGTAAATCCTCACCATTGATCGGGAGAGGACACCTAGTAGTAGATCTCGTAGTCTGGAGACTTAGCACTTTGGAGGATTTAAGGTATAAGTAGTTGGGGTCGAGGACTCCTAAAGGCCAAAGTCCATCTTAGCCATTGATTACAAAGGATACGTGGCAGCAGATCCTGTAGTCCGGAGACTAGGCACTCTAGAAGGATTGAGAGTGTGTACAGTCCGAAACTCCCAAATCCTAGAGTCCCGAAGCTCCTGTTGACCATAGATCTAAACAGTGAATGAGGATCATCGATCAATGCATTCTCCGAGTATTCAAAAATTTGGCATTGGGAGAATAGAGGTGTGCAGGTGCAAAGTTTGTCGAAGCCCAAAATTCCAAATTCACAGAGTATGGAAGTGGCGTGGCATGCTGATGTTACCTAGGGTGATGTGGACCACCATACACATGCCACATGTCCATCTATTTCATGCATTTGAAATTTCATTTGTGCCAATGGAAATATGACATGCGTCAATAGTTGATTGGGACACATGTCACCTCCATATTACTGACACATAGAACCTTGGGTGCACCGCACTAAGTGAGTAATGCAATCAATGTCAATAAAACTAATTAAATCAACCCACACAACTAGAACAACTGTTAGATCTACACATCTACGGTGGAGATTTGGTTTAATATTCCAATGTAATATTAAAGTTCCAAACAATAATCAGATTTCAAATGTATAACTGTGTAATAAAAATTGTGGGTCTGCCCAAGGTAGGGTCGATCATTGCGCTTTATAATATTCGCAATCAATATGGATCATCCTATCTACGATCAGATTTCAAACTCAAAACACAATTGTATTGAATTTAAATTACGGGTACAATTCTCGACGTTAATCTATGTGAATATGCAATCTCCACAATCGATTATGACCATCGATCTCAACCCAAATAAGCGCCTCCTACTAAATGCTTGGTGATCATGACCGTTGGTCCTATGAGACTTCAGTCGGAGTAAAAAGGGGGCTATTGGTCGACTTTTTGTTTTGAGGAAGGAAAAGTGCTAAGGAAGGATTTGTCTGCATTTTCAAGCCGTGGTCACTTGGGAAAGTGGTTTGAAGGAAGCGCATGTGCAGAATTGATTTTTGTATAGACTCAGGGATAACATGGAAGTGTTATTTATATATATTCTTCATGAGTTGAAAGGACCTGTAGCATTGTCAACAAATTTTGTTTCTCATATGCTTAATTCTAACAAAATGGTCACTTGAACATTTTGCAGAATTAAGGATTTTAAACATATCAGCTCAGAATGCGTATTGAAGAAATGGAAGAAGGTGAGGGAGCCTCCAGCCATGATAAAGAGGTTGAAGGACAAAATACCAGAGTTGGTAATGCAGAGACATAATCTAATGGATGCAAGGGCCGAGGGGAGAAAGAAACATTGATAGAAACTCCGAGAAGCCTGAAAATAGAAGTGCATAGCTACAAGGAAGACAATGAGAGGCTGATGAGAGAGAAAATTCAGATAAATGCCCAATTGTTGTAGAGATTAAATAAGTTGTAGAGATAAACAAAGAATGGCTCAAAGAAAGAGGAAGAAGGAAGGTATCATGAAAGAAGAGATGATCATGGAAGAGTTGGTTATTCCAGGAGTGCTAGCATATCTCATAGACATCACTCACATCCTTACTCAACAAGAAGGTCTTATACATCTGAAGATTCCATAAGCAATTTAGAGCTGTCTCATGTTAGGCACCAAAGAAGAAGGCATGAAATGGACAGTTTGCAAGGAGAGCTGAGTAATATCAAGCCACCATCCTTGGATGGTGAAAGGGAAAAGGAAGATGATGTTGAAGCTTGGTTTCTTGGACTCAGGAGATATTTCCAATTGCATAACTATTCATCAAGTCTAGAAGACAAAATTTCCACCTACCATTGGCATGGGAAGGTTGCCATGTGGTGGGACCAACTCAAGAAATTTTAACATATTAATGATAATAGGATCACTTGGAATAAGTTCAAGAAGTATTTTCAGAAGGAGTACCTCTCAGAGAATTTCTATGACAAGAAAATGCAGGAGTTCTTTGAACTTAGGTTGGGAAGCATGTCCATGGAAGAATATGAAAAGAAGTTCGTGGGTTGGTTAAAGTATGTTGGGTTAATAAATGATGAAAAGGTGAAAATATATAAGTTTTTGAGTGGACTGCCAACCTTTTATAAAGAAAAGATTTGGTATGATGAACCCAATACCCTGACTAAGGCTTTCAGGAAAGATAAGTACCTGTATGAGAAAGGTCAGGGCAGAGAATCGATGCAGAAATCTTGGAAGGATAAGAAGAAGGAGAACTCTAATCAGAGGAAGAAGGGATTCAAGCCTCCTTTCAATATAAATGAGCCTAATAAAAATCATCAAGACCAATATTCAAAGAATGAACCCAATAAAGAAGACTCCTTGGGAAAAGGGGGGAAGACCATCAATCCAATGTTGGGGGTGCAAGGAAGATCACATGTACAAGGATTTCCCTCAAAGAAAGGATAAAGTGAAGATCGTGCACAAGATCCAATAGGCTACAACATTTGAAGACATGGAAATAATTTATGCGGCCTTAGATGATCGACAAGCAGAACACCAATCCAACATGATTGAGGTGGAAGGTAAGATCATTAATCAATCTATTTCTATTTTAATTGATTCAGGAGAAAGTCATTGTTACATTGATCCTAAGTTGGTGGGTATATTACATTTGGAGAAAAGTAAGCTTGGGAAATCAAGTTTGTTTCAGCTAGCCACTGGAACCAAAAGGAGAATCCATCATATGGTTAGCAGTTGTTCCATAAGTATTAATGGTGTGAATATGAGTGTTGATCTTAATATCATACCATTGGAATCTTATGATATTCTAATTGGAATGGATTGGTTGGACAAGCATCATGCTATCATAGCTTGTCATAGAAATACATTTACATGTCTTGATGGAGATGGAAAACATAACACTGTGAAAGGTGTACCAAGACCCATCTCTATAATGGATATTTCAGCCTTATAGTTGAAGTGATGTTTCAGAAAAGGGTGTCAGTTGTATGCATCCCATGTGGAGGAGCCGAAAAAGACAAAGGGGCCAAGCCTTGAATATTTTATAGTGCTACAAGAATTTGAATATGTATTACAGGAAATACTAGGGCTGCCACCAAAAAGGGAAATAGATTTCTCTATTGACTTAGTGCCAGGAACTGCCCCAGTGTCAAAAACACCATAATGAATGAGTACGCCAGAGTTAAAAGAATTACAAATGCAGTTGGAGGAATTGTTGAAGAAAGGGTACATACGCCCAAGTGTTTCACCTTGGGGAGCATCGATACTCTTTGTCAAGAAGCAATGTGGAACGTTGAGGTTGTGTATTGACTTTCGAAAGCTGATAAGTCTACTATAAATAACAAGTATCTGTTACCTAGAATTGATGACCTCTTTGATCAGCTAGAAAAATAAAATATTTTTTTGAAGATAGACTTGAGATCGGTATATCATCAGGTAAGACTTGAGATCGGGATATCATCAGGTAAGACTTGAGATCGGGATATCATCAGGTAAGACTTGAGATCGGGATATCATTAGGTAATAATAAAGGAAGAAGACATCCATAAGACATCCTTCAGAACTAGGTATGGGAATTATTAATTCGTAGTGGCGCCATTTGGACTGACCAATGCACCAATTGTCTTTATGTGCTTAATGAATGGAATATTTAGACATTATTTGGATAAGTTTGTCATAGTATTCCTTGATGACATACTTTTCTATTCTAAGTCATAGGAAGAGAATGAACATCACCTAAGATTGGTATTGCAAGAGTTGAGGGAACATCAGTTGTATGCCAAGCTAATTAATTGTTATTTTTATCAAGAACAAATCCATTACTTGGGGCACATTATTTCAGAACAGGGTATAGCAGTGGATCCATAGAAGATTGAGGTCATTAGAGGATGGCCAATGCCCATGAATGTTTCAAAAGTCAAATATTTTATGTGGTTATCTGGTTACTACAAAAGGTTTATAGTAGGGTTCTCTAAGATTTCTCATCCCATCACTTCTTTGAAAAAGAAGGGAATTAAATTTGAATGGACATCTCAATGTGAAGAGAATTTTAATTTGTTGAAGGAATTACTTACTAGTGCACCTGTGTTAAAGATTGTTGACCCAAATAAAAATTTTGTGGTATGTACAAATGCATGCAAGGAAGGAATTGGTGGAGTCCTCACTCAAAATGGACATGTCATTGTTTATGAGTACAAAAATCCTAAGGAACATGAGAGGAACTATGCAACACATGATTTGGACCTAGCTTCCATTGTTCATGCATTGAAGATGTGGAGGCATTATCTCATGGGGAAGAGATTTGAATTAAGAACAGACCATAGTGGTCTGAAGTATATTTTTGAACAACCAACTTTGAATGCCAGGAAAACAAAATGGTTGGAATTTTTAAGTGAATACGACTTCGATATCAAGCATATCAAAGGAAAAAAACATAAAGTTGATGATGCACTTAGCAAACGAGTGCATCTCATGCATGCTACAACTATTAGTATGCATTATTCAGACTTGAAGAGAAGAATTTTAGATGTTGTTGTTACAGATTAGAATTACCTACAAGTAAGGGAAAGCTTGCAACAAGAGGATGTACAACAAAAAATGAAAGAATATGAGATAAAGGAAGATGGATTACTTATGCATAAAAATAGAATTTATGTTCCTAGTTCCGGAGAACTTAGAAATTTGGTATTAAAGGAAATGAATAATGTTCCATATGTTGGACATCCCGTTTACCAAAAAACTATTGCAGCAGTAAGAAGCCAATTCTTTTGGCCAGGAGTGAAAAAAAATGTTGTTGATTACATCACTAGATGTATGGAATGTTAGAAGGTGAAGGCTGAGCATAGGCACCTAGCGAGTTTTCTAAAACCATCACCAATCCTAGAGAAGAAATGGGAAGTGATAACCATTGATTTTATAACAAATTTTCCCAGGACAACGAGGCAACATGATTCAATCATGGTAGTGGTTGATAAATTTACAAAGGCTGCTCATTTTGTTCATGTGAAAACAAATCATACAACATCTAATATTGCAGAAATTTACATGAAGGAAATTGCTAGGTTGCATGGAATACCTAGGACAATTGTCTTAGATAGAGACACAAAGTTTACTTCAAGTTTCTGGAAGGGATTATTTAAAGGATTTGGTACAAATATGAACTTTATCACAACATACCATCCACAATCAGACGGGCATACAAAGAGGGTCAACCGAGTAATTGAAGACATGTTGAGAATGTATGTGATGGATAATCCATCTAAGTGGGAAGATTACTTGCACTTGGTTGACTTTGCCTATAATAATGGGTATAAATCTTCATTGAAGATGAGCCCATTTGAATCCTTGTATGGTAGGAAATGTAGTACTCTAGTAAGTTGGGACAACCCAATAGATAGAGTGGTACTTGGGCTAGATTTTCTCAAGGATATGGAAAATCAGATGGTTAAGATTAAACATAATTTAAAGGCAGCTTAGGATAGACACAAAGTTTATGTAGATAATAATAGATCAACAAGAGAATTTAAAGTGGGGGAGCATGTGATTTTGAAAGTGAAGCCCAAGAAGATCTCTTTGAAGTTGGGTAGCTGTAAAAAGTTGGCAACCAGATTCTGTGGTCCATTTGAGATATTGGACAGAATAGAGCTAGTTGCATACATGTTTGCATTGCATGTTTCCATGAATATGCATAATGTATTTCATGTATATTTTCTAAATAAATATGTACATGATCATAACCATGTTATTGATTTCCATCTGATTTAGGTAGAGACAAAGGGATACTTCTAGGTCCAGCCAATGCAAATATTAGACAAAAAAGTCAAAATGCTCTGGAATCAAGTTATAGAGTTGGTAAAAGTCCAGTGGACCTGCTATGGTCCTGAAGAAGCTACCTTGAAGCATGAAGATGCCATGCAGGCAGAGTACCCACAACCTTTTGAATAAATTTTGGAATTTTGATTCATCTTTGTATATGGATTGAGGACAGTGCCAAAATAAGGGGAAGGGGATGTAACACCCTGGGTTTTGAACCCCCATATTAAATAATGTATTTTTACACTACTGAGAGGCCAGAGTGCCCAAACAATTATTAAAAGGCTAGTGTGCCCAAGAAATGTAATGTTTTGATCATTATTAATAATAAATACATCATTGGTTGCTAGATGGACAAGGACTATAGTTATAGGGGGCTATGATTCCACAAGAGAGGGGGCTTGAGGGGCTAAGCATTTTATTTTGTATTTTATTCTCCATTTTGATTAATGGTGAATAGCATTTACATGAGCTTCTTGGGGGAAGGACAAGAGGTTCTTGATCCCCACGAGTACAAAAACCCGTCCCTAGTCTGTTGGGGGGGTTTGTTCTCTCTCCCTCTCATTTCTCATCCTTCTTCTGTTGTTGGTTGCTTCAATCTTCCCTCATGCATTCATTCACTCGATCGTTCACTGTTTTGCAGTTTGCATGGAGATCTCACTCCATTCATTTTCATCACCCACTCATTTTTCCTCATCTGTTTCTTGTCTTGGGAAAGGAAGACAAACTGTTGAAGAGCAACCATGGCATTGTTGGCTGTAGAGATCGTTGGTGTAGTCCAACCATGATTTGAGGCCTTCATGTCTGAGATGTTTGGCCTGTGTCTATCTTTGCTCATAGTTGTGGGTCCTGAGATTCCCAACATGGATATTTTGGACCAACTACACTAGAGCCCTGAAAGGAGGACTTCCTGAGGGACTGTGTGGCAAAGAAGGGTGGGGGTCCATTCTCTTGGGTTGTGTAGGATGGATAGAAGAGAGCTAGGTACTTGGATTACTGTGGGTGCTAGGAAGCCTATGAGAGATTGAGTGTTGACCAGTTTGGGAAGCCAAGTAACACTCTAGAATAGTCCTTGTGGATTCATAGCCTTGGCTCAAGGGTGACATTGTTGTTGAGACTTGGAACAACAATGTCTATGGTTGGGTGGAATGCCTTTGGTCACTAGCCAGTCGGTGGTTCTCTTCTATAAAATATAAGTGCTCTCTGTTATAGTATTATTTACATGTGTATGAATTATTTCTGTTGTGTATTTTAGTTATTGTTGAATTCGATATGTTTAGAGTATGCATGCTTGTTGGTTATTGTTGTGCGTGTCATTTAGTTCCTTTCTTTTATGCACCTTTATTAATATGAAAGGTATCTGTAAGAGAAAGAAGTTCGAGAGTGGGCTTGAAGTAGTGTAGCCCTACATGTGGGTGGCTTGGTATGTTACATACACCCCCACCTTAGCCTCCATCAATTTATGCTTAAATGTTATTGGTTAAATAAGGGTTTGATAAGAAAAGTATAAAGGCATACACCCTCTTAGCCTAAACCCTAGCTAGAGATACTTGCATTTGAGAGTAAGAGGATTTACACCCCCAAGGAGGTAGTACATCTAAATCTTTCTTTGCTTGACTCCATTAACCCAATTATTGAAGGAACTAGTCATCACTTGTTGCATTGGAGATATAAAATTATTTCTTTGGGAAACATGAAATTTCGTGATTTTAATGTTGTTCCTAGTGGAATCAAATCTATTCTATAAATTCTTGCTTGAGCCACTAGGGAATTTCATTTCTCCAAGTATTTATTACTACTGTTAAAAATTTAACCTACAACCATTAGGGCTGTAGAAAATCCTAACCAAACTCTTCAATAACTCCTAATTTAACCATTGAAAATTGCCTAAAATATTTCCACATAATCTACTAAGTACAACACATATTTTGGCAAGTTTTGAGCAAGTTTGAATGGTTAAATATCTTGTTGTAATAACAATTTTTTTACAGTCATAAGGCTGATAAATATCACTATAGTTATATTTTTATGACAACCTTTCTTTCGTGCTAAAGTCTCTCTTTATCATTGTTGATTTAAACTAGTTTTTACTAGCTTGTCTCGTGCTTATTCAAATCAAAATTTAGCACTTATTTTGCAGCCCTTATTTTCTCTATGCGTTGATATATATCATTGATATTATTTTCCACCTAACATTATTATATAAAAGTGTGGATTTTCTTTTGTCTCGGGTAGGTACAAACATCCTTCACAGGCATCCAAAGATTTGGAAACCTTAAACCATCTGAAGACAAGTCATCAAAGCCATCTTTCCACTTCCATCACTGACCGTTAGGGGGGTACTTATCTTCTTTCCCTTCCATCCATATCAATACACCCAAGGTCACCCAGATCACCTCCCTAGAGTGACCTAGTCACCCTTGAAGTGCGAGACCTATATCAAGGTGACATTGGGTATAGTGTCCCTTAGTTGTTTCCATTTTGGTGGTTGGGTCAGGATTTTTCCAGCCTACAACTTATGCCATTATAGGGACTCTTGGTTTTGGGAAAAAATTCTTCTTTTGAATCCTCAGATGTGGATTTGGTAAGTATCTATGGTGTTTCTTATGGGGATGTGTGGCTATCCACCACCTTTCACACACACATGTGTAATGATGAATGTCGACATCTCATCAAAATATTTCTCGCGAGGATGTTTCAAGAGATGCCCACTCGTGATGTGGCACTCGATCGACATCCAACCAACATGCATAAATTTTGATCAGTACCGTATCCAATGCACGATCCCTCTGAGGCTTGGGAATGTACTGTATCCATACAATGAGTGTATCCATCGGTTCGAATCCATCATACTGCTATGATCCAAATTCTTCCTTGTGCTCCTCTGTAGAGATATGCTTGCATCTCCTTGTTGACACCTTGTATAGCTTATTTTTCCACTGATCCATAGCATCCTCTATATCTGTGTTGTAAGACTTGACACTCATATACCTTAACTCTCCATCTCCAGTGGGGTTAACATAGTCCTCCCTGCAACCCATGATCTTGTAAATGTTTTCAATGACTAAGTTGTGTGTATCCTCATCCATGGGTTCATTGTACTAGTCACCTTCATATGGATCTAGTGGTGCAACCACAAGTAGTTTTTCTGTTTCAAAGGGCATCTGCCTCTTCTTCAACTTTAACACTGCATTATTGTCAAAGGCCCAATCAATACCAAGTAATACAAGATATGGATAAGATTCATCTATAATCTCTATGACCTCAAAGTCGGCCTTTGTTTTCACTCCTTCTATGTTTACTTCTACCTGCTCCATAAGACATATTGGGTAGATATTGTATTGATTATCCAATAAGAGTTGGATGGGAGACCAGACCAACTTAGGTTTACCCATCACCTTGTTGGGTATGTGTTATATTATTTTCATGGTTAGAACTAGTGTATACATTGTGTCGGGTGCACAGGAGGGTAAGAGGGGGGAGGAGCACCCCCTTTCTTGGGGGGTCACAGGGGGGCAGAGCCCCCTTATCCAGGGGGTTGTAGGGGGGTAGGGGAAGTGCCCCCCCCAAAAACATCTGAACAATTTTTTGTATCCATTTTTGGGTGGTTTTTCGACACATGGTTTCTGTCGATGGTTTTCTATTTCTGGTTAAGGAATTAGGGTTGTCGACTAATCTGGGTTATTGGATTAGGGTTTTGGATTCTACATGATCCTAGATGTATATTTTATTATAAACAATGTATGAGATGAATGAATATATAATATGTTGGTTTTCCCGGTTTGGGTTTCCAGGGGAAAAATATGTATGTAATGTGTGTATTTTCCATTGTATCTTTTTTGTTCTTTTATTGAAAATTGGTTTGCAGTAAATAATTGTACAAGGTTAAAATATACATTTGGTATCAGATCAATTATTGGCTTCAGGGGGAACCTTTGTGGTCAGGGGTTTGGGTCGAGACTGTCATAAGCCTTGTTATAGTGGGATATCTGCGGTATTGATTTTTCAATTGAAAAGAAATGGCAAGCAATTCGAAAATAGAGATCGTGAAATTTAATGGGAAAATTTTTGAGATATGGAAGCTCAATATGGAATATCTATTGGTAGACAAAGATCAATGGATTGTGGTGGATCTAGGTAATTCACCTACAAAAATGTTAACAGATGATTGGAAAATTTTGGATCAGAAGGCAAAGAGAATAATCCAATTCTATCTCTCAAATTTAGTATTAATGAATGTGTCAGGGGAAGCTACAACCAAGGAGTTATGGGATAAGTTGGGGAAATTGTATCAGTCTAAGTCCTTGGTAAATAAATTTTTCTTGTGAAAGAAGTTGTATAACCTAAGGATGAGAGATGGAGACTCAGTGACAACATTTGAATGCCTTCAATACTATGGTTAATCAGTTATTATCTATTGAGATTAAAATTTCAGATGAAGATAAGTATATCAATTTGTTGTGCTCTTTACCAGGCTCATGGGATAGTATGTTTTTGGCCATCGGTAGTAATAAAACTACATTTAGTTTTGATTATGTGGTCTCATCCTTGTTGTCAGAGGAGATGAGATAGAAGAATATGGAAGGACATAATACATATGCATTATTTGCAAGAGGATGTTTTGAAGAAAGAAATAGATATAAGTCCTCAAGTGGGATTTATCTAGGTGGATATCAGTGGCCACCCACATATTCCAACTATCTCACATACATATGTCATCTTGGCAATTTTATTTTTCATCTTGGCAGTTTTTTTCTATCTTTTCGGGTCCTAAACTTTCGAGGTTGTTTTGAGGCCCTAAACAACATTTTTTAGGCCCTCCATGGTCACACTTTAGATGGAGTCAAATTGTGATGACATAATTTGTATTCCTCAGATAGACCTTTCCAATGATAAATTGTGCACCTAAAATGAATATCGTATGAAAAAGTTGCGACCCCAGGAAGTTGATGTACCAACTTACACCAAGAGGGCCCACATCAATTTTGGCGCTTCATCTCCTAGGGTTAGATTTTTGGATGTCTAGGGTTTTGGCATTCATGTTTGATGTAAAAAGGCCTTTGGAGACTCATTGTACTCATCTTCTTGTGAATGAGTGCAACTATCACATCTCTTCTCAGAGATAAGTCTCCACCATTCTAGCAAGCTTGTTTCATTCTGCATTTTACAGTTTCAACATATTTCTTTATTGAATAGAAGCCAAGTTTTACTGTATCTGTGTTATTGTTGATCATATCTATGTGTTAATAATATAGATCTACATTCATTTCATTCTACTCATAAAATCCGGATCAATGATATGAAGGTGATATTCTCCTTATCGTTCTTAGTGCATGTCCTCGACGAGGTCATTGTATACAGAGATGGATCTTGAGCTTGTTTCTCTTGAGGACAAGAGCTCCCTCACACCCAAGCAAACTTCCATGGAAAGAAAAAATAAATATGATTGGATGGGATATCGTTTCAAACTTTTTCTCAAGGAATCCCTCGCACAATAGAGGAACTAGATAATGGATAGTTTTGTGCAAATCCTTCGATGACTACCAAAAGGAGATAGATCTTCCTCGAGCGGAGGAACCACCCCCTTCAAGGTACAAATCAACTTTGATATTCTTATATTTGAAGGTTAGATAGATGCAAATGTTGTAGACAAATGGTTGAATCTTCTAGAAGGGTATTTTTCTATCCATAACTTTTCCAATAGATAAAATATTATATTTTCACTCCTCAAAGATGTCCTCCATGTCAAATATTGGTGGGAGACTTTCTGTGAGAAAAGGGAAACAAAGGAACCCTCATTATTTATAGATGCACTAACCTAGGAGTCCTTCAAAGATGCTATTAAGGAACAATACTATCATGTTGGAAGTTATGATAACCTCTATATAAGATGGACCACACTGCGACAGGAAAGTGACCAAACAATGCCATAGTTCACAAATATCTTCCATACCTTGTGCACCAAGATGGGTATCAAATATTTTGAGCGACATTTGGTGCTCAAGTACTGTGGCGATATGCATAGACACATCTATATAGAAATGGATTTTCTGGAAGTCTCTTCCTTTAGTGTGGTCTATCGATATGTTGTCAAAATCGAGCAGAAGCTTAAACAAAAGATGCAGAAGTTTAGGTCTGGGAACCCCTCACAGTAGAAGTAGGGAAAGGAAAGCCCCAACCTACAAAAAAAAGGGTAGATAAAAGAATAACATCCTTAGGACAACCATTCTAAGTAGAAAACAAAGAAGGAAAATGAAAAGATGAAGAAAGACACTGGGAAGCGGTGGAACTTTCATAAGAGCCCCTGACAAAACACTACTAATTGTCACTCAAAGAATTCAGTAGTGGCAGAGGTGAAAGACTCTATATAAAATATGGGTTCCAACTCAGAGTCAAAACTAGAAAAGGGGAGACATATTATTGATGCGAAAATCAGTGCCTCCATTTCTACCACCATGATCTATCCCGGTGAAACTAATGAGCCAGAGGAAGGAGACAACCTCTTTCATTCAAAGATGTGGGTGAAGGATACTTCGCTGCACTTCAATGTTGATAAAGGTAGTGAGAAGAACCTCATCTCAACAGAGGTCGTCAAGTGCTTGGCCCTACCGACAATGTCACACCTACAAAGATTCACCATCGGATGGCTCTGCCAAGGAAGCAATCTTCATGTCAACCAACAGTGTCACCTGTCCTATGACATCAAGCCCTTCAAAGATAATGTATTGTGTGATATTTTCCCCCTTGAAGTTTGTGATATTATTTTGGGCCAACCTTATTTATGGAAACATCATGATGTGTATAACTCTAGGCCTCGTACTGTTATTATTACTTTGGACAAGAAATTGTACAGGATAATCGAGGTAGTCCCACCTACTGCCATTTCCTTGATCTCTTCCAAGAAATGGAAGAAGGTCATCTCTCAGACTGAGAATTTTTTATTCTTCATGATTTTCTCTCAAAATGAGCGGAAGGTTGTAGCCACATCTATGGCCTTCGCAACCAAACTCTCCACACAAAAAAAGCAAGTGGATAAGGTCGTGGAAGAATACAAAGACATATTCTCCTCACCCACTGGGGTACCTTTACAATGTTAGGTCAAGCATTCAATCGATCTAACCCCCGATGCACTACTACCCAATGGGCTCGTCTATCATTGCTCTCTATTAGAAAACAAGGAGATCAAGTGTCATATCCAAGAATTTCTCCAAAAGGGGCACATCGAACCCAATGCATTATTGTGTGGAAGCCCAATTGTGATTGTGCAGAAGAAATATGGTATATGGTGACTCTACATTGATTAGCATGCCCTAAATAAAATCACAATCAGGAACTGGTACCCGATTCCCCTAATTGACAGTCTCCTTGACCGGTTCAAGGGGGAAAAATAATTTAGTAAGATTGATTTGAAGTCTAGCTACCATCAGGTCCCAATAGATTAGAAAGATGTATGGAAAACTCCCTTCAAGTCCAAAGAAGGTCTGTTTGAATGGTTGGTCATGCCCTTCGGGTTGAGGAATGCCCCAAAAAATTTCATGAGGATGATGGACGATATATTACAAAATTTCAAAAATTATTTTATGGTTTTGTATCTGGATGGCATCCTCATATACAAAAATAATTGGGTGGAACACTTGCAACGTATTCAACAGGTTCTTCACACTCTATGGCAACACAATCTATATGAAAATTTGGAAAAATTCTCCTTCGACATGGGCATGGTCCAGTAACTAGACTACATTATTGATAAGCATGGGGTGCATGTGTATCCAACCAAGATCTAGGTCATTCGTCACTGGACAACCCCAACCACACTCACAGAGCTTCAAATATTTTTAGGCCTTGCCAATTTCTACCGCAGGTTTGTGTTGGGATTCTGCCATATTGCATGGGCTCTCAACCAGGTAGCCAGGGGTGGTGGTAAGGAAAATTTTGTGTGGGGCCTATCACAACAACAAGCATTTGATTATTTGAAGCAACACATGTGCTCATCCCTAGTTCTTTCATTACCTGACCTACAATAACCCTTTGAGATCGAGACATATGCTTCAGAATATGTTGTGGGCACAGTTCTCACTTAGCACAAGAACCCTGTGACTTATAATATTGAGACATTATTAGATGTCGTCTATAAGTACCCTACTTATGAAAAAGAAATGTACTCCATTGTGAAAGCATGCCGCTAGTGGAGGAATTATATTCTCGATAAGGAGATATTCATCCACACTGATCATAAGTCGTTCCATTTCATGCAAACTCAGGGAAAATTTTAGAATGAACTCCATTAGAAGTGGGCCACATACTTGTAATAGTTCCATATCAACATCAAGTACAATACATGAAGCACCAACTGTGTCATTGATTACCTTAGTCGCCCGCCAGTTGGAGCACTCACCATGGTGATAAACTCCTACAACTACGAGAACTCTGGATGGCCCCAACTCTATGAGTGAGATCCTGACTTCGCTTCCACCTACCAGATGTTGGGTGAAAAAACAATTGTCAATGATTTCCATCTTCAAGACGAGCTTCTATTCCATCTAGGACATCTTTGTGTTCCATCAGGTGAGTGAGTGAATCTGATTTGGGAATCCCACTACATTCAAGTGGCAGGACACTTCGACTTGCAAAAGACAATGTTCGTGCTACAACAACATTTCTATTGGTTGAAAATTCGATAGGATGTCAACAAGTATATCAGGTCCTATACTTCCTGCAACATTTCCAAACTGGTAATTAAGAAACAAGGAATTTACACCCCTCTGCTTACTCCTGAAAGGCCCTGAGAATCCATCTTGATGGATTACATGTTGGGCCTTCCATCAACCAAGCAAGGAAAATACTGTGTTTTTGTGGTGGTTGATCATTTTTCTAAAATGGCTATTATGGCCGCCTGTAAGAAGGGCATCACAACAGAGGCCACTATCAAGCTATTCTTCGAATGAGTATGGGTACATTTTGGGATGCCAAAAACCATCGTCTGAGATCAAGACAATGAGTTCCTCAATATATTTTGTTCGATCCTTTGGTCACTACTAGAAACTGATCTCACCAAATCCACTACCTTCCACCCCTAGACAGATGGCCAAACTGACGTCGTCAACCGAATGATCATGCATATCCTATGCATGTACAATTACAATCATCCCCTCACTTGGGATGAGGGTCTTCCCTATGTTCATCACAACTATGATAGAGCTATACATAGTTCCATCGGCCATATTTGTTTGACAACACAGGTATTCCAATAGAGTACGAACACCTTCAGTAACCACTCACATAACCAGATCAAATATCAACACACCAATGTTTTCACATGGTAAAACCCCTACGGGGAAACATCCACGACCCCAACCAACGTGGCCACTTGGAGCAATTTATTAATGCAAAGAAAAAAATTACAGAGAGATTTTACAAGAGAGTTTCTCACAATCAATCATCATCAAATGATCCTCCATGCTCTTTAAATAGAGATCATGGACCAATCAGGTGTTAAGCCACGAATCAATGGCCATTAAGATCAAGGAAAGTATGAATCGTTGGATCACTCTATGTCGGAAACATATCGTGACCATTGGATTTCCTAACTACAAATTCATACTAATGCATACTAAAGAAACACACTAGAAAACACACATTTACCTAATGACACAATAGACCAAGTAGATCTTAATTAACTCCTAAGTATCTAAATATCCTAACATCCCCCCTTAATAACAACTTGGGATAGGATTGAAGGATTTACAATAGTGACACAATAGGAGAAGGAAGGAGGCATTAGAGCCTATCCCCCCTTAATGACAACTTATTGAACCCCTAACATAGATTGAAGTTTGGAAAACTTTGCTTCTATAAGAGACTTTGTGAGAATGTCTGCAACTTGATCTTCTATAGGGAAAAGAGCACTTCAATAACTGGATCATGAATGAGCTTTATTATGAAGTGCATGTGTAGCTCGATATGTTTTCTACGTTGATGTTGAATTGGGTCTTTGGCGAGCTTGATGGAACTCAGATTGTCACACCAAAGGCTGGTCGGATGCTGGTCTTGGAATACAAACTCTGAAAGGATCTATTGAAGCCACAAGGCTTCCTGACTTGCATTTACCACTACTCAGTACTCTGCTTCTGCTGAAGAAAGTGCAATAGTCTGTTGTTTCTTACAGGCCCAAGTGACAAGTCCTAAACCAAGGTTGAAAACATAACCTACAATAGACTTCCGATCATCAAGGTCGCCAACCCAATCTGAATCAATGAAACCAACCAATAAAGGAGTCCCCCTGAACTGTAATGTATCTCGAACTGAACTGTACCACGGACATAGTGAGGTATCCTTTTAGCTGCTTTCTAATGGCTTTCATGGGGAGTTTTCATATACCGGGCAAAAAGATCGACAACAGAGGAAAGATCAGGACGGGTATGAGTCAAGTATAAGAGGCTACAAACTAACTGACAATACAAGGTGGCATCAACTTTAGGAGAAGTATAGGTGGCAATAAGCATGAATCCAGATTGGAAGGAAGAAGGGGTTGGTTTACAATCGTCCATGTGAAAGAGACGAAGAAGGTCACAAGCATACTTAGACTGGGAAAGAAAAATTCCTTCATTGGTTTGCAAAACTTGGAGGCCAAGGAAATAGTGTAAAAACCCTAAGTCTGTCATTTCAAATTTTTTCTTAAGGCTGGTTTTCACNTCAACATAAAGGAAAAGGATTATGAGATGACTTCCTACTTTCTTGGTATAGACATTAGGATCAGAATAACATCTAGAGAATTTAGTGGCAATAAGAGAGGTGCCCATTTTGGCATACCAAGCTCGGGGAGCTTTCTTGAGACCATAAAGAGATTTCTTAAGGCGACAAACAAGGCTAGAGTCATTTTGGACATAGCCAGGAGGTTGTTCCATGTATATTCCTTCTTGCAAATGTCCATGCAAGAAGGCGGAGTTAACATCCATCTGATGGACCTCCCATTTATGTGAGGCAGCAAGGGAAAGAACAAGGCAGATGGAATTAATTTTGGCTACAGGGGAAAAGGTTTCATGATTGTCGATTCCTTCAACTTGGGAAAATCCTTTGGCAACTAAATTAGCCTTGTGTCTTTAAACACTTCCATCTGATGCATACTTAGTTCTATAGACCCATTTACACTTGACAAGTTTTCTTCCTTTTGGAAGAGGTACAAGATCCCAAGTATCGTTTGCCATTAAAGAATGATACTCTTCATTCATTGTTGTATCCCAATCTGGATGACTTGAAGCTTTTGTAAATATCTCTAGATCATGATTTTCTGAAACTTGAGCCAAAAGAGAAGAGGCTCACTGGAACTATGAATGTGTCCGACACTGACCTGAAGGATCAATGACAAGATCACCAACTACTTCTCATGTTGAACGGACCCATCTAGGAAGCGGTGGAGCTGGTGTTGGTCCAGGTTCAAAGGACTCATCTGGAGGAGGGTGAGAAGGTGAAGGTGGATTTTTATCCTCACTGTCATCATCTGAAGAAGAAACTAGATCATAAGAAGGCACAAATGTCGAAGATGGCTCGCACGTCGAAGAAGGAGCAACCATCGAATTAGTCTCGTAGGCCAAAGAAGGCACAAATGCCGAATTAGGCTCGCATGCCAAGATATTTTCATCAAATTTAACATCTCTTCTAATAATAATTTCATTCCAATGTTATTGAAGAATTTTGTAACCTTTGACATCTTCAAAATAACCAACAAATATACACTTCTCACTTTTAGGCTACAATGCTTTCATTTTCTCATCAAGAATGTGAGCCCATGCTATACTACCAAATACATGGAAGTGACTTACATCTGGTTTAATTTTAGTCCAAGCTTCTTCCCTTGTTATATTTTTAAGAGCCTTGGTGGGAGTACGATTTACTATGTAATTTGCACAGTTGATGGCTTTCACCCAATACTTTAGACTTAAT
>CBVK0100042017.1:0-10701 GCA_900067695.1 Picea abies | reverse complement strand
TTCAACAAAATGTACAATAAGATCCCTGCTGAGATAAAGCCTATAGAAGACTGCCAAAATTACTTATGCTAGTGCTTTTGACCCTGATTTCTACCTCTTGTTAAGAGAGAGAATAACTACTTCCTTAGCTCATATGCAAGATGCAACCCTGGAAGTAGAGTCCAATTTATTGGCAGCTGACAAACTTAGAAATAAACCTTATAGAGTCAGAGGAAGGGGGAGATCTGAAGCTTCAAGCTTTGGTTCCTCTACATCCCATATTCAAGTAGATGAATTGAACAAGATGGTAAAATCTCTTTCTGCAGAGATGGAGAAGATAAAATTTGAAGGGAAGCAGAGTTATAAGAGTGCCCAAAATATTGAAAATAGAGGAAAATTTAGAATACCAAACAATACCCCTCAGATACTTCCAAGAGATACTAGAAGCAGAGATAGGGATGATAAAAAAATCCAAACCCCTCTCCAAAATAACCTTGTTGTTGATGAAGAAGGAGAGGAAGAATATCCTGATCCTGAAATCCATTGTCTTGGAGACACATCTCCTTTTCCCCATTTGACCCAATCTACATATGAGGATTCCCTCATGGACAAACATATAAATGAGCTGAGTAAAGGGGAGAAGACCAATAATAGTCCCAATAAATATAATATCAGGTATAAGAAGAAAGAAGGGAAGTCGGACATCCCTGATCAGCCTTCTTGAGTAGAGAAACCTACCAAAGATGTAGCTAACAATAGTAAGGAAATTAAAACACATAACCCTTCACCAATAGCCCAAGGTCTTGTCCCAGAAGTGAGGGAAATTCTAAAACCCCCCTCCTATTTTAACTTTGAGCATGAAATTCAAAATATTAGGATCCCTGTACCTCTTTCAGAGCTATTCAAGCACGAAGATTTCAAAATATCCCTCTCTAAACTGTTATAGTCTGAGCCTGCATCTCACTCCCCAGACTCAATAAATCTTTAGGATGAAAAGCCAACAGTCATATTAGGTACCATGGTAGAATATAGAGATGATTCATCCCCTCCCTTCTATACATCTCTGAACATACATGACAAGGTTCTACATAATTATTTGATGGACTCAGGGGCTTCTCATAATCTCATGCCCAAATCTATCATGGATGAACTTGGATTGGAAATCACAAAACCTTATCATGATTTTTATTCTTTTGATTATAGGAAAGTGTAGTGTCATGGGGTCATTAAATATCTCGTTGTGACCTTGTTTTAGTTTCCCATGAAAAGTGTGGTCATGGATATCATGATGTCTGATGTTCCCCCCAAGTTTGGCATGCTGCTGTCAAGATATTGGATAAAGAGACTTGGAGGAACATTGCAGATGGACCTCACATATGCTACCATTCCTGTGTTCGGAGGGGAGCATAGAATATTGTACAAGGAATCTTAGTTGTCCTACATTATCAGTGATGAATCTGACCCCACCAACCATCCGATTTTTTCCCTTGATACTGATTTAGGATTCAACTTGTTGCAGCTCACCGGTGTCCCCGAGCCCCCTCTTGAAATAAAAAAGCAACTCCTTACTCTCTGTGAAGATTCTCCTCCGATTACCTCTGTTTGGAAAATGTTCTTTGATGGAGCTTCTTCTAGGGAATGTGTTGGTGTTGGAGTGGTCCTTGTTTCACCTGTTCAAGAGATCATATCCCTATCCTATAAGTTAGAATTTGAAACTGCCAACAATGTGGAAGAGTATGAAGCTCTTGTTTTGGCTTTGAGGGATGCAAAAGACATATAAATTGAATGGATATCAGTGTTTGGGGATGCCTAGTTAATTGTCCATTAGATCAGAAATATTTATCAGGTCAAGCACCCTCAGCTTAGAAGTTACAGAAATGAAGTCTGGCTTCTAGTTGATATTTTTTTCTTGGCTTTCAACATTTCATTCGTGCCAAGAGAAGAGAATTCCATAGACGATTCTCTTGTTGTCTTAGAAAATAATTTCAGAGTTCCCTTGCCACCTAAGCTTAGGTATGATGTAGAAGTGAAATATATACCCTCTATACCTGATAATGCCAAGCATTGGGAAGTGTTTGAGAATGATCTTGAAATCAAAATATTCCTAGAGACTGTTGAGGAATTTTCTGCATTACACATTGATCAAGATCCTAATTTTGAAATAAATCCTCATGATAATGTTTTTCTGAACAAAATTGATAATCATCATATTGTCCAGTTTCCCAACAACCATATCCCAAAGGGACTAGCTCCTTTGGAAAGACTATTTGAAAGAAATAATGTGGCAGTCAAAGGTAAAGTTTGAAATAAGGATGCTGATGTAGTTGAGTGCAATATTGGTATAGAGGAGGATAAAAAATTTGTCAGGTTGTTAATAATCTTGTCAAGGGAACAAAGGGCTGAGTACACTGAGCTATTAAGATAATTCATTGATGTGTTTTCCTGGACCTATGGAGACCTCATAACATATGACACAAGTGTCATTGAGCATATGATACCATTGAAATAGGAGGCCAAACCATTTAGGCATAAATTAAGACAAATAAATCCTATGTTGTTGCCCATAATGGAAAGGGAGGTAAAGAAGCTGTTGGATGCCCAAATAATTGTCCCTTTGAGATATTTTGAATGGGTGGCCAAACTGGTCCCAGTAAGGAAGAAGAAGGAGAAATCAGGCTCTGTGTTGATTTCAGGAACCTGGATAGAAGCTCTAACAAGGACAATTACCCTTTGCCAAAGATGGAACACATATTGCAGAGGGTGACAGGTGCATCCAAGATTTCCATGATTGATGGCTTTTATGGCTATAATCAAATCTCTATCTTGCTCAAAGACAGGGAAAAGAAAACCTTCACCACTCCTTGGGGCACATTCATGTATGCCAAAATGCCCTTTGGGTTGATGAACGCAAGAGCAACCTTCCAACGAGCCATGGACATCACCTTCATTGGAGAAAGGGATAAATACAACTTTCACCACTCCTTGGGGCACATTCATGTATGCCAAAATTCCCTTTGGACTGATGAACGCAAGAGAAACCTTCCAATGAGCCATGGACATTTCCTTCATTAGAGAAAGGGATAAATTGGTGGTCATATATTTGGATGAAATTACAATTTTCTCTAGGAATGATAAAGAACACTGCAAGCATATGAGAAAGGTTCTCTTGAACTGCAGAAGGTTCAATCTCTCCCTTAATCCCAAAAAGTCATTGTTTACCATGCGAGAGAGAACATTGTTGGGGAACATAGAATCAAAAGAAGGGGTCCAGATTGATTCAAGTAGGATAGAAGATATTCAAAACTTATCGCTTCCCAGATCCAGGAAGGAGGTTCAGTCCTTCCTAGGAAAAAATAATTTTCTGAGAAGGGTTGTTTCAAATTTTGCTAAATTGGTAAAGCATATTGCAACTATTCTCAAGAAGGGGAATGAAGTAAAATGGACTGTTGAGTCTAGAAAATACTTCAAACAAATAAATAAGGCATTGACTGAGGCACCTGTGCTAATTAGTCTCGATTATTCCAAGGATTTCTTGATTTTTTACTTTGCTTCTTTTGACACAGTGGTAGTTGTTTTATTGCATAAGAAAATTGAAGGGCTGGAGAAACCTATTTCCTTTTTCAACAGAGAACTGAGGGATGCTGAGACCATATATGGCATCACGAAGAAGTAGACATATTCCTTGGTAAAATCTCTCAAATATTTTAGAGTCTATGTTCTACATTCAAAGATCATTGAATATATTCCTTCATCTTATGTGAAAGACATTCTCATTCAGCCTAACATAGATGGAAAAAGAAGCAAGTGGATTGCCAAGATCCTATAATTTGATCTGGAAATAAAGCCCACCAATCTAGTTAAAGGACATGGTTTAGCCATGTTGCTGGTTGAGCCTAATTGCAAATCTTTGGGGGTTAACTTCGTCAACACTTTCTTAGAAAATCAACAAGTTGAGTTGTCCAATAAAATTTCTCAAGACAACCCTCCATTAGCAGAGTTCATCTGATACAAAGAAATCATATTCTTTCTGTAGAAGTTAAGGCCCCCTAATGGTATGGGGAAAATAAAGGCAAGAGATCTTAAGCTCAAAGCAATTAGATATTTCCTTATTGATCAGGTCTTCTATTGGAAGGACCCTCTAAGAGTGCTTCTGAAATGTTTAGACCCACAATAAGCCCAAAATATTATGTTTTATTTTCATGACAACCTATGTGGGTGTTTTTCCTGAGTTTATACTTAAGGCTTCAAAGGATAATGTTAAGGCATCCAAAAAATAAAGAGAGTTTTTAATATGAAAAAAGAATCAATTCTTTTAGGGAAAGAGGCTATGTCTGATTTCTAAGCTATCTTTGCCTAGCTTCCCAATGTTCCCGGATGCTTATGTCATGTTCAATCACTGTCGATGAATGTTCAAGATCAACCTGGGTGTTAGCAGTCTCTAAGATGGTATTAAACAAGGTTAAAGAAATGTTGGTCTGATCTGTGAGACCGGGCTCAATATTAGGCTGTCTTGCAATAGGTACAATCATGGAGAAAAGAAGGTTAAAAGATCTGTTGTTTTTATGTTTGATTTTTCTATTTTCAATTATATGAGAACAATTCTTGAAATTGAATTAATGGTATAACAATTCAGAGGTCGTTTTCTGTGTCTGAGTCAAATTTGAAAAAAATGAACGTGATGAAAGAAAAAACATAAAGTTGTTAAAACAAATTGAGGCATCAATAATAGATGAATATCACTCTGACACAGAAGAACAAAAATGGATGTGAAAATTTTAATGAAGCATAAAATGTGGCAATCTAACTAACTCTCAGGTCTTATGTTTGCTAATAGCAAACATAGAGGAAAATCTATAAGCAATCAACTAACTAAATAAACATATAACCACAATATATGTTGTACTAAGTTGTGATTAGGCATTCATCAAAGACATACGAATAAATATGATGGAATATGAAAGAACATAAGAACACATAACTCATGATTGACAAAATATGGAGTCTCTGGTTTGTAATTGTCTTAATTCTTGAAAAGGAGAGATTTCTTCATTTCCATCGGCCAAGAAAAATCCCTGTTTTAGTCTTTTGAAACTATATTTATACAAAAGGTTATCAACCCTAGATGGTTGTAATTTTCCTTACTCCTAGATATTAACAGTTACAAAATAAAAGCTTGAACCATTTCACTTGGTTCCTTTCTATCTCTCTCTCATACCAGTAGAACGGGCATGCATGTGTTACTTCATTATTTCTTTGAAGTACTTCCTTCACCTGGATCGAGACACTTAATGCACTAGCTTATAAACTGTACTATTATTATTGAAGGCTCTGTCACATCATTTGGCTAAAAAAGATACAAATTTCTTCGTAATTTCGGCAACCTCTCTTCAATCCTTTTATCTTCAAAATTTATTGACTGCAACTGTAAATTTGGCTTCACCAACCATCTATCCATTTGAGCAACGTCAAGCTGTTTCAACTGTGAAATTTCAATCTGAGCTTCATTTAAGCTTCCTTTGATGTCAAGTTGATGCTTTATAACATTGATTTGTCCTAGTATTCCAGAACAATCGTCCTTTCCAATGCCTAGTGAGTTTTTATTTAGCAAATCGAAAGCCTCTTCACAATCCTCCTTTATTTCTTTGGCCAATATTTAACTCTCAGCTATATTGGCCTCCCATGTATTCAATATTATGTCTCCTTTGATTTTCTCTTCAACAATCAATCTAGGAGTTTTGGAAGTTATAGATATTTCTTCCTTAGAAGATGACACAACCTCTCTTTGGAAAGTGACCTGGGCTGCAGTAGCCTCTTTTTCTCTAAAACCAATTTTATATAATGATTGAACTATCTCCTGAAAATAATATTGGATGATTCCTACCTTAGAAAATAGACTTTGTAGTGTCGTTTTCAGTTTCTGTTGCACTTCTAGTGCCTGAGCTTGAAACACTGTTATATTTACAACCTTGCTTTCGGTAGTACTTAATTTAGCTCGTAGTTGCCCTACTAACTCTTCTTGCTGGATGACCCACCCTTGGCTTGCTTGGGTAGTCTTATGTATCTCTTCAAGATTGGATTTAAGTTGTTGGATGTCTTGTATTTCGTTGGATCTAACCTGTTCAAGTTCTTTGCTGACCTCGTTTCTGACGTTCTTTTATACAACCATTATTTGACTTTGTAATTGACCTATCAATAGATTCTTCTATCATAATCGTTCTGCCAGTTTGTCGACCGACCATTGATTTGCCATAGCAAAGGCACCTAGTGACCCAACCATCTTCTTGGTGAGCTCTGAATCTTCCAAGCCCTTCCCATCAAATATCATCCTTTTCCTTTTGGTTATTATCCCTTCTTTCTGCTGTGATTTTCTTTTAAATATGGCCCTCCTTTTTGTATTAAATAAAAAGTTTGAAGGAGGTATCTCTTCAAGCAGGATCGGGGAAAGATTGCTTTCATATATAACTTCAAGACCCGGAGTCCTGAAACTTGACTGTAAAGGGTTAATGTTGTAATAGGACTACCTACCTCTATGAATTGTGGTCCTTCTATTGTTCTAGAGGTATCAACAAGAGTAGTTGGCAATAAAGGGAGTATCACTTGATTATGTTTTAGAAGTGTCTTAGATTGAACCTCTATCTCAGACTCTAGATTTTCTGCCTGCGAGGTTTCTAATCCTTATGAATACACTTCTGGATTCTTTGGGGATTCCTCGGTAGCCTATTTACCAGAGGACTTTGGTTCAAAACCTGGAGGTATAGATCCCTGTTCTGGAGGAGTGATTATCGACTCTCCCTACAATATCTTGGGCAAACCACTTCGTCTATGTCTTTGGAAAGTAAAAAAAGTTATCCTATTGGTTAGGGGGTAACGTTTGGACTCTGTCTAGTACCTCCTCATAAGCTCTGATTCCCTTGAATATGTCATTATAGGGGGAGTCTTCATGCTCATATGTTTTCATATTGCATTGATCTAGGTGATTCCCCACAATTTGATATGGATCATGCCTTCTGAATTCGATGTCTACCAGTTTAACATCCTCTAATGTTGCAACTTCTACCTTGGAATGGCCAAAATTCAGCAATGAAAACCTTCCAACCTGTAAAGGGAACGCTAGCCAAAATTTCTTTTGAGATTCTTTTATCTCTTTGCCAATGCCTCCTGTTACTGTTTGGTAAGCCACTTCTCTGCACACAATTCTGTCAGTCAGAAACTTTGGTAGAGCATGGGGGAAAATTGAGCACCCAAAAACCTTGATATAAGAGAAATTTTCTTCAATAAACCAATCTGCAATTGTTTTAAGGTTTCCCATAATTTTCTCTAAAATCCAAGGGGGTGAATAACCATATAAGGTTTGATGAATATGGATCACTACATTATGACAGATTTCATAAAAGAAATATTTGACCTTTTCCTCCCATAGTTTAGAATGATAAACATGTATAGGTTCTGCACAGGTTGGGTTCCAACTCCAATTCATCAATGGAAATAGAGTCATGTAACATATGGAATCCATGACATATGAAGACATATACAAATGGGTACTTTGGCCTTTTGATTTTTCCATTTAATACTCAATAATTTCTTTGGTTAGGTTATCTGACAGAATCTTAGCCCAGTGGAAAGTGAAACCCTCGACTACCTCATGCATGATTGATACCCATTCCACTAGGAAATGAGTAGGGATTTTCCTTTCGAAAATTCTACATAGCATCATGGCTACATAAACCATATATTCATTTAATGATGCAGTGGAATAAATACCATGAGAATCAGCTCTGAATTTTGCTGGAATTCCCCACCATGTTTTAACACCATGTTTTAACTATATCTGGGTAGGTTTGGTCACATTTTGCACATTCTTTTCATTGAAAGTCTTCTACGAATACATAATTATAAATATATTTAGGATCAGGGGATATCTTTTACATTACTTGGATGTGTTCCAGCCTGAAAGAGCTGACAATGCCCTTTTGGTGATTTATGATGCTCCTGGTCTGCACATCGGTGTTCTCTAGAGCCCAACTTATCATGTCATTGTATGGCATAAGTTTCGACAGTGTAGCTATTTTATGAAGTTCAGAATCTGCTATAAATATGAGTTTAGTTCCGAGCTTGTCAGTCGTTTCATCTCCAGAATCATTTGGGAAATTTATGACTTCACACTCCAAGATTTCAAAAATATGCATCCAGGACCTAATTGAATCTACAACATGTGGCATGGTATCAGACAGAACGTCTAAGTTCGGATTTGAGCCTTCATCGACCTCGTTACTCTGCTTCAACGTTTTCCTGGGTGCCATAATGCCTGTAATAAAATGTGAATACCTATTACAGAGGAGAATGCGTAAGCTTTACTTGAGTAAAACTTACTTCTTTGCTAAAAGTAAAAATGAAATTCTAAATAGAAAACTTCTATTTGCTCTCAGTTTGCATTAATTTGAGCGTGTTTCTACGACTGATGAATTTATTTGTTTTAATGAGGAGGGTACATTTGGAGATATGCACCTTACGCTAGAAAATATTTTCGTTGATCCATAATAATTATTACCAAATTTCGGCATTTCGCGACCGAGAGTTTTGGGTGTAACAACATTGAAATATCCCGAAATGTGAATGTGTGAAATATCAATTTACATCATTAATTTTCATTTAAAAGATAAATTAATCATGCTTAAGAACTCAAAGATTTAAGGACCTCGTATTTCGGGGTTTTTTGAATGTAATGAATGGTAAACTACTGATTTCCAAAATGCGAAAAGATTTAGTGATATTAATCATGTTTAAACCTTTTTTAATTAATCACGATTAATAAGGGTTTCGTGACTTTGTGTATCGGGATTTTAAGATGTCGTTTGGGGAAGGATTCTCGAAACGCGAAATTATGACAAGATTTAATTTATGTTATTCATTTTTAATAGTTTAATTAACCAAGTTTACTTTTAAACTAATTTCGTGACTTTGTTTATTGGGATTTTGGGGTTCTTTACATGTCGAACTATTAGTATCGCAAAACCCTG
This sequence comes from Picea abies, assembly GCA_900067695.1. Lineage (NCBI taxonomy): Eukaryota > Viridiplantae > Streptophyta > Pinopsida > Pinales > Pinaceae > Picea > Picea abies. Next base: position 1,705 of record CBVK0100042017.1, on the reverse strand, counting down.
AAACCCAACACTTTAAAATGTTGTCCTTAGCGATCTGAATTTTTAATGAAAGGGAGGCTCCATCACCTTTAAGAATTTTAGATCATTGGATACATTAGAAGACTTTATCCACAGTGAGACTCGGACGAGTTTTATTCTTATTCGAATGACAATTATTAAAGTCTAAAGTTAAGAAAACTATATGTTTCAACAACTCACAACCCACTATTCTTTTCCCACACTTCTATCTTAATTTGAATTCTTTGTTTATGTTTCTTCTCCTTGATTTATAGGCGCACTAGTAATTAATTTATAGTAATTAAAAAATACTTCTTTTTTATTTCATGCACATCTAGAACACATTTATCTTCTAAAATTTTTTGGATGAAATTTTATTTTTTAATTAAATGGACTAATGTATATGCTCAATAAACCAATAAACCATGTATTTTAACTTTTCACATAAATTAATTAAACTACACATGCTAAATGAAACATCTTTTTACATGTTTAACCAAATATCTTTTCATTTGCTTTTTTTCCAAGGAAAAAAACATAATTTTATATCATCAGTTGTGATCAAAATTACATTTTGTAGATACACTTCTAGAGTGTATTCATATAATCTGTATATCTATGTATCTGCTTCAAAGCTCATTGAAGTCCTTCCTTTTATAGTTCTGTATTCAAATCCGTTAGGATTTTACAAAATTTGAAATCCAAAAGGTATCCAGTGTTCACCAATATCTTTTCATTTGTACTCAGCACTTATAACTTATAACCTATACCAATGATTCCATGCTTCTACATGCCCTTCAAGAATTACTTTTCAGTAAGTACTAAGGGTGCCATGTTCACTCATGTCCTTCAAGCATCCAACTTTCTTAGTGGGGTAAATGGTGCAACTATTGACACCCTATTAACTCAACCTTTGTCACCCTTGTTGAGACATTAATGGCCACTAAGGAATAAGGATGCCACCTTATTGCATGCCCCTCAACTATACCTCATAAGTGACTAAATCCACGACCCACCCTCATGGCAATGTGTAACCTCTAAGTAAAAGAGTCATGATATTTTCAACCCAAGCTATAGAAAATGAGTGTTAGTAGGGGGAAACATGAATGATTTTCCTCATCTATTTATGACACCATGTACACTTCCATATAACCCCATTTATCCATTTGTGGAACAATCAACAAGTATATTCATTGTGCCTGTACACACTTAATTCAATGCATCAAATTGTTCCATTTTCACACAACTTAAATTATATCACAAACTACATAACATATCCTGACTCAATGCAAATTCCATAAAATGTTAACATAATCTCACGTCAATGTATACATGTGACTTCACCATCACACTAGGAAAATCATTAGTAACATATGAAAATAATTGTACCCCAAATATATCCATTTGAATGTATCATAACCATATAAAATGATAATGTCAATTACATCATATCAATATACATTTTATTCATCCATGCTTCACATAAACATTTAATAAAATCCATTCATGATTACAATTATGTTAGTTAAAGTGAATCATAATAGTCAAAAAATTTAAGTTTCTGTTGGCAGCCAATTCAATTTTTTCTATTGTCCTATAAGCTGCCTACACCTCTATCTTCTGATCTTCAAATTTTCCTCGTATTTTGCAAATAGATGATATTTTCATTTCTTGCGACACTTGCAAATTGGTCTACATTTAGTTTTCA
>CBVK0100042004.1:0-19937 GCA_900067695.1 Picea abies | reverse complement strand
TTCTTTTAGAAAAAAAAGAAACATATATACACATTTATGGAAAAAGGACTTCATATATATATATATATATATATATATATATATATATATATATATATATATATATATATATATATATTCATCAGGACATCAATCATATTATTCCAAGTTAGCTATAATATATAATGCTCACAACAAATTTTTGGGTTCATAATTGGATTCCTTTCTCCAAAAAATTTCCAACGACTATTTTTTTTCCTAATTCTGAGGTCGAAGAAAAAATTTATTCCCCCACCTTCTACAGAATTCTTCCTATCTTACGTGGCCTACACGTGGACCCACCTCATGTTTGTTGGATGACATGACACTAATATGAAATTGATGTGGATAATGATGTCCTATTGACATGGAACTGACATATCATCAGTCATTGGTCCACCATTTTACCCCTTCTCCTTGCGTTTTTATGCCTTTGGTCTGGTCTGATTCATTGGGCCACTCGAAAATACTTCCATACAATTATTTTCAAGCAACTCTAGTATGGTCCGGTCTACTAGACCACTGGGGAACCGGGTCAATGCATTCAATATTCCATACACTCCTAATCAACTTTGGTCCAATCCATTGGCCCACTAGGCCACCACATTCAAGCTTCCATACACTCTTTCCAATCAACTCTATTATGGTCCATCGTCCCATTGGAGCACCGACCCACCAGGCCATTGGGCCATTCCATTCAATGTTTCATGCACTCCTTCCAATCGACTACATTTTGGTCCAACAACTCACTGGGACACCACAAAATTATTTCAATGGCACATGGAAATGAGACAAACTATCAAAATGAAACAACTGGATCATTTGAAGGATTATTAGGCATTGACTAGGTGTTGAGGTGGAAACAAAAGGATTAGACTATGTGCATGCTCCACATAGTTCCATAATTCTCTTTTTGCACACAAGTAACAAAGGTTTTCATGTTGATTACAAAGTCATTATGCACACATTCCATGATGCATGTGGTATAAATAAATGATACAAGTCGTAGATCAATGGTGGGGATTCATGTGTAGGAGAAATTGACGGTTGATGTGTGTTGTCTCTTTGAAAGGAGTAACTGTATATTTTGATGCCCAAATCACGAAAGAGAGAGATTGATGTAAATCTAAGGCCATGGAGGTTAAATTGGATGCAGTTTCCAGGTTTGAATGACAATGTTAAACCACAAAAATCTCCCCTCTGACATTGTTCCATAAACATTATTTAATTTATGTCAATAACTTCTTTCTATAATTCCAGTCCATGCAATTGAATCTCTATGAGGCATCTGGTTAAATGGATCGGACTTTTCCTCTATTCTCAAACCTTTATCATATATAAATAAAAATATTGCAGATAACAACATCAAATTCAATCCCAATTTTCTCAACTGAAGAATGAACCATATTACCCATTCTTAGATCCATTAAACTAATACATGTTCAAAAAATGGAAAAAAAAGTGTACTGGTTTGACCTCATCAATGTCCCTAGAAAATAATTTTCACCCCAAAAGAAAAATTCATCCAAACAACTTTTGTCCTATAGCAGGCCCTTGAAGGCTTGGTGTTATAACCTACAACTCTTATATTACTTGTAACATACCTTGAAAAACAAACCAAAAATATTTATCCCCTTCTATTGCTCTGAGATCAATCTAAAATGCATTCACTGCCCATGTACCTCTAAAATTTCCCTCTTGGGATGATCCAAATTTTTTATGCCAATTAAGTAATAAAGAAGCATGAAATAAATACATGCAATAATCAATATTCATGCTACACAATAAAGAAATGAACAAGATGACATGCATAGAAATATCCAACAAGCAGGCACATTATAAATACATATATTAGATATAATAATTAATTAATAATTATAAATAAATATACGAGTAGAGAAACACATGACAAAGAGCACTTATCTTTAATTAAACCAACCAAAAACTAGTTGCAGATGTCGGATGTTTGACACAACCTTAGACACTATTTTTCAAAGTCTCAACAATAGGTCACCCCCAAGCTAGGGCTATGAATACATAAGGATGAATATCAAAACAACACTTTATTTCCCAAACTAGCTAGGAATCATGCTCTCACAGGTTTCTCGGACACAAAAAAAAACATTTTTTACCATCTCTCTTCCCTTAAGCCTACACAAACCAAATAAAATTGGCCCCCTTTGTTGGTTGTGGAGCATGATTTTCTTCCTGATTTAGAGGTCTTTGCTTTCAGGCATGTTTATACCCCATCAAGACTTTACACTCTAGAAGAATGCACACTCCTCCACATGAAGGAGTGCAGAGGGGGTTTACTCCCTCTACGGGGTTTGGGGGGTCCATCCCAATGATTGGAGAATCCAGGAGCAAGCAGGCCCCCAGTGGGGGTTTGGGGGAAAATCTCTCGAAGGAAAAAATGCCTTGTAAATGTATATTGTAATTTCATTGTAAATCTGGACCATTCATTATAAGGTCTCAAATATAATGGTAGAAGTTATGTTAGGGTTTTTTTCCCTAGAAGGAAACCCTCTTTTATGAGGTAAATGTATTGCGGCTATGTATCATTGTGAATATTGTATTCTGAGATAGGATACTATGAGAGAAATAAGAGGAAGTACAATGGGTTTGTTGTAGTTTGCATCCCTTCATTTTCTAAATAATAATAAAGGAAGGACCTCAAAATTTCTCTGGTGGATGTAGCCCACACTGGGTGAACCATGTATATCTATGTCTCTATTGTATTGTGTATCTTCTATGTTTTATTTCCTTCATTTTCTAAATAATAATAAAGGAAGGACCTCAAAATTTCTCTGGTGGATGTAGCCCACACTGGGTGAACCATGTATATCTATGTCTCTATTGTATTGTGTATCTTCTATGTTTTATTTCCTCATTTATTTTGATATTATTGCTCCGTGATCCTATTTTTCTAACACCCTTCACTACCATGAAGTCCCTCAATATGTCTACTTCTTTCTAGGGCTCCAATGTTATTATTCAAGAAATATCAATTCCAGAAATCTCAGGATTCACAGTTGTGGATGGTTCTCTCTCAAATTCCATCAATCTCATGCACACAAGCATCCATTCCCTTATGGAATAAACAACAATTACCTACAAACAATTAAATCAATGGATCATTTCCCCAATAATTCATTCTCATGCTAAAAAAAGAACAAGAAAGTGTGAAAAATAATGAATGAATGATGAACCAAATCAAGAGCAAGGAATTGAATGAATGATTAACCAACTGAACCCATACAAACTAAAAGCAAGGTTTAAATAGAAAGGTGCCCAAGGCACAATGTGGTATCCCCAAGGGACTAATGCACCCTCTCATTTGACCCCCCCAACAAAAATATCAGTAAATCAATAATTAACAAAAGGACTAACCCCCCCCTTCCGCCCCTCTCATGGAATCATATCCCCCTATCTTTGTCTATGTTTGTCTCACAATCAACAATTTATTTTGTTATTAACAATGTTCAAAGCGTTACATTTCCTAGGCACTCTGAACCCTTTCAATTTTATAGGGACTTAAACCTTTCATGAATAAACAAAATACATTATTAAATTGGGGACTAAAAACCAAGGTATTATAAAAAGGTTCAAAGAATTTAGGGCCTTTATTGAAAAGCAATGTGGTTGACCCATCAAGTGCTTGAGATCAGACAATGGTGGTGAGTATATGAGTCAATATTTTGAAGAATACCTAGTTTGATATACTATTTAATTGCAGTGATCGATTATTGTTATAACCCTAAATTGCACCACACATGCTTACCTGGCATCAGGCCAACTCATATCTCTTCCTTGGCAAATCCATGTTGAATAAAATCTTGAAAATCCTCTTAAAATCAAGTGGCACGCGCCCTGACCCTCCATTGCACGTGTTGGAATGCTGGCAAGCCTACTACTGCACGTGTTGGAACGCTGGTTGGCCTACTACAGCCCGTGTTTACCTAACAAAGCACAAAAACAGGAAAGTTGCCAACGGGACAAAAACTTGAGTTGAACGATGGTGTGGAAGGAAGTTTCCATTCTACCACCTCCAAGTATTTGTATGTGTTTCATAGGCTCATATTTATGATTATTGCAAAAGGAATTTGGATGCAAATATTCATGATTTCCTCATGATGGACTACTCTAAAGAGCCCAAAGCCTCGACATTTTTACCTTATAAAATGGAATATCATTATTAAAAGAAATGTATGTTTTGATGAGAATTGTTTGGGCATCAATTTGTTGAATTACTCCTTTGGATTGTTATTGGATGATCACTTTCATGTTGTTTCTGACTTTGGTTTTCCTATTCCCTTTTTCATTCCTTCAATTGGATAGTCGAAATATGTTCTTTTTTTGACTAGGCCATTAACCTCTGAGTCAATTGGTTAGTCAATTCCTATTTCAACTGGTCTACCATCTCCTTCAAGTGTAACTATTCTAACTTCTGATTGACCTTTTGTAGTGAACAACATTTCACCCCTTTATTTTATACCTAGATGGGCTTCCAATATCATTAAGGGTGTTGTCCTTGATGTCGATAATGTTTCCTCGAGCTGAAAAACTTGCAATCAGAAGTAACATGTTATTGTTTCTTTGATGACTCATATGCTTGAAAACTCTTATCTTGTTATTTTCTTAGATGCATAACGAAAAAATGAATGTAAGCATGCTATGGAGATAGAATTGATTCTCTATTAAAGAATCGAATTTGGGATTTAGTTCCCTGACCTCAAGGGAAGAACATTGCAACGTGCCGATGGCTATACAAGACCAAGTATAGCTCTAAAGGTGTTTTCGAGCATCACAAATCTCTCTTGGTTGTGAGGTCATTTTCTCAATGAGAAGGCACCAAATACACTTATACCTTTTCCATTGTTTCAAATATGAACTCTATTCGATTGATTCTTTCCCTTGTTTCTCATATTGGATGGTAGTGTAATACACCTAACCCCCTACTTACATTTTTAAGGGATGGGGTATTACATTTTTTCTTTTCCTCAACCATATCAAAGCCTCATATAGAGGCTAGCATAATCCATCTTTTTCTTTTCAATAGATTTCCAATGACTATAATTGTACTCAGAGCTCAACTCTGGATCAGACGTTACAACCTCCCAAATTTTAGTCTTTAATTTATTAAGTTCATATTAGTGCCACGTGGATCTATGTCACTTGCGTCATCTGACATGGTAGTAACTTCGAGTATGATGTGATACCTTCCCCCTGTCCCATTGGGCCATCCAAATCTACCACTTTGATTTCATCATTGTCTCAACTTACCTGACAATTATTTTCCACCCCCTCTAGAAATGTTATGAGAACAAGTGGGGTTTTTGATAGATCTACGATCTTTGTTGCAACTTTCCCATGCTCTGATCAATGATTTCCTTTCTCCCTCGAGGCTCACGCCATTGGAGTTCCTTCACTCTAGTACCATAGACCATTCCGACCATCACACTCTGACAATACTCACTACCATAGATCTAATGATCCTAATTATCATCATCAAATGATTGAGGTTCTCTCAGAGATTAAAATTGCTCGATAGTTAAGAGTTCTAAGATCCTTGCCTTGATATGGACCATACCAGATCCAATGGTCACAATATATAGAGATCATCTCTGATAGATCTTCGAAAATCATTCATTCTTGGGGTATTTACCTTCTCGGTGATTAACACAAGAATCCCTTGCTAGGACCTTGTACATGTGGCATTGTTTCAGCCTACCACTTGGCGTGACACGTGGAAGTCATAACACAACATGGATTTTTGCATTAAAACCTTGATTCACCTTGACACATGGCACCATACCTACATGACACATGGACCAACCACCATGTGACACATCCTCACTAGGGATAAGTTTCTCCACTCAAGAATTGGCACATGTTTAATACGCATTGGATTGGATTATATCCTTGGTACATGTCCTCTTCTACTCGCAAGATTACAACCAAAATCAATTGATAGGATTAGATATTTCCTTCTCACTGATCTATGGTCTGGATTACCCCTCGGAGTTCCTACCATCAAGGCCCAACCTCTTCGGATCCCATAATTGAGGTTACTCTCCCAATGAATTGATGGATCTATATCTCTCTCAGATTTCCTCCCATTGGAGTGTGTCTTGTCTAGGTCTACAACTCACTCCGACCAGCACCCCCTCGATGAGCGGTCAAGATTTATCAACCCTTTATGTTTGATGACTAATATGTAAATCTGATAGTTAACGACCTTCACACCCAACATACATAATTCTTATCTTCCTATCCAATTATATTTCAACACACATCAACGTTTGTGACATTCTAGCAGCTATGCTGGCATTCCTCATCAGCATGATGTTACTCACCCTTTTTACCTTACTCAAGTAGGACCATGATGATCTACAACTCAGTTTTATTCTTGATATTCACCTATCTATTGTCCAGATTTCCTCTCAAAGTATTCCCCATCGAAGTTACTCCACTTTGGGCTTCCAAGGATACTCCAACCATAACACTCTAACATTATTCACCCCAATAGATCTAGTGGTCCAAATCTTGGTTTACTATACCTTCTTTGTCTTCACCTTTGTTTCATTCCATTGGGAGTGTCATTTATTTCATATAGCTTTGTTTCACCTTCCCTAGGGAACCCAATATAACCAACTATATAGATATAGATATAGATATAGATATATCTAGGCATATAGTTATCAAAGACACAATTTCATCCTTGTAACTCACAACAAAATAGGAGACTCATAAATTCATAGCACAATATATAGACATCTAGCCATACATTTCAGTTACACTACACAAAGTATATTGAAATACTTATCTATTTCAATTGCTGACCAACCAAATGACTCTGGTTGTTCTCCTTTCCACCCAACTATAATCTCTACATGCTCAGTCACTTCAGCAATAGGTCACCCCAATTCCAAGCCATGATACCACCAAAGAATCTCTCTCTCATCGTTGACTTATCAATTCAAGGTATGGATTAGGGAGATGAGTCTCCTCCAATCCACTGGAAGCATTATAAGTTTCCATTCCTTCCCACTTGTTTCATGACCTCCATGGGGTTTATCATATTCCTTCCTAGTTGGATCTCCTCTCCAAAAGAGAGTCCCTTCACAACTTGACTTTCCTTCAATGCCCTCTCATTGCAGTGTCGATTTCTCTCCAGCAAGCATCAAGCCCATGGTCCTCTTTTTCCCCAGTATGGACTTTAGCTCATCTCTGCTTTAGTGTGACCATTAATTATCCTGGGTATATGTCTGAAGTATTTCCTTTTTCTCATATATACAGCCTTGGGATTCCTCTACTCCTCTTGCACCTACAATTCTTATCTACAATTTGTTTCTTATTTTAACCATAAGTCTATCCATCAATATTTTCACTCTCTTCTTTTTCCCTTTTGTGTTATTATCTAGCTAACACCCTCTCTCTCTATCTATTCTCTTCTGAGACCATAACTCTTCTTTTTCAATTTTTTCCTTCAATAAAACCATGCTTCCATTTCTGTATCTTTTTCTAGCATGCACTTGTCCATGCTCCTCTTCCTCTCCGCCTGAATGTTTTTTCCTTTGTGCATCTCTTGCACGTTATTACTTGGGAAGGTTCTTGAATTCTCCTCTTTTTTTCCTTCCTTTAAAAGGATCTGCGGATTCAACACATTTCAACTTGCAAAGTGTGACAGGGTACTCGATGGTACCCCTGGCTGATAGTTTTTGTTGTCCTATCTAGGTCTTCCCATACTTCCATTCATTGATGTGGTTGGTTTTCAACTACCATCCCCTCTTTCATTAATTGTTTTTCTTCAACTATAATCTATATTAATATTGACTATTTCCTCCACTTCACTCATCAAGGTGTCTTGGGGTATTTACACATAATCCCCTTTCCTTCCTGCTCACTAATCCCCCTCATGGTATCATGGCGAGTACTTTCAAGGATTCCTCCCACAGTCAGTTGTTATCATTTTCAATTAATAAATAATACAATTATAGTGTTCATATTCCCTAGCATGGAAATTATTAAACATGATTTATTACATACTAATGGAAACAAGGCTATTACAATCCCCTCCCTCTTAAAGGAACACTATCCTCGGTGTTCTTTGCATCTCACCAACATTATCCATGCTTCAATTGTTTAGCTGTTTCAACAATGTAGTTCCTCTTCTTGGTATGATCCTTTCCAAACTCTTTGGCATTTAGAACATCCCTAAAAAAAATTCAAACAACAAGCATGTTAATTCACAATTTCACACATAAACATTTTATTGTTGTTCATAATTCAAGAGGGAGAATTTACATATTAGCACAATACGTATATGTTTATTTCATGGATCTGTATCCATATGGCTATCAAATTTACTTGTCTCACTATTTTTCCTTGACATACCCATTGTACTCATGATCCCAATCAACACTCTAGAAGAGTGATCAAAGTCTCCTCTTTATTGTGGTCACTCGCCCTCTAGGTCCAGGCTTACGGATCCCTTTCTCTATTATACAGTCCCTTGGGTGATCCATCTTTCCTTACCAAGGATTTCTCACACAAGAATAGTTTCAAAGACTTCATTGAGTCTTACAGTTGAGGTGTCCTTCTGGGTTTCTCTACCAAGGTGTCCCTCTGGCCTATGTTACATCAACATGATATTTTTTTTATGGTGATCACGACTTATCACATGGTTCTCATGTCACAACAATATCTTTTTTTCCATGATTTCCAACTTGAAAACCATCATCTGTCCCTCCAAGAAATATGTGTTACCTCACCTATATCACATGCATATAGTAACCATGAGATATCAACCATCAATTTCAATCAATTTTGTTTCAAATATGTTACCCACAGATTTCAAATTTCACACTTTCATTTTTTAGATCTTTTCCATGCAAGAACTAGATTCACATGTATCATATTTTCCTTCTCATAACAGTTTGTCTTAGAAGGTATTGGTATTCCTTATGGGATTAATTTTGTTGGCATATCCAATACCCTTCTTCTTGATATTGTACCTTCACACAACCAAACAAATTGTTATCTCTCATGTACATTATAGTTTCCTTGCACATTTGCATTGGCTTCCAAATTGTTTTCAAAATCTATGCTTACTAACAATCACATTCATTTACTCATAATAAAAAGGAAATATTATTACTTATGCATGCATTACTTTATCATACTAGGCCTTCAAAAATTAAATCAATTATTAAATGAATTTAATCAATGCGCCAGTGTCCATGGCACTAGCACACATAATTCACCCTCGCATTGATTTCAGATTACCACACTTTATGATTGACACCTTTCCATGGTGTGTTGGAACTCAACCAAATTCTCACCACATGGCTCATTCATTTTCATTCATTATTTCAATAGGACTGTGCTTCTGCTATGAACTGGTCATTTCCTCAAATCAACATAACATAATATGAAATGATGAAATTAAAGAAAAATTGCATTATGAATCCATGCATTATTTCTTTACCATTCTACAACCCTGGTAGAATATTGGAAGGTTCTCTTTCCATGAGGGAAGTTCCATGCATTCCCACTCTTTTCATTATGCACTTTCTCAATGCAGTCCATCAATGTGCTACTTATGAGCACTCTTGTTCCCAATCATTCTGAATTGGTCAAAGTATTCATGACACTCTATTCATGAATTTTCTTGCAAGGATCTCAATCATTCTTGGTTGCTAGAGTTCCTCCCATCTATAACTCAATTTATTTTCTTGAATCTTACCCTTCTTGGGTGTTAATGACATACAACAACCAATAAAAATTTTCATGCTTATAATTAACATAAAAATTTATTTTAGAAGGGATTCTTACCTAATCCCTTCCAATTCTCATGTGACATGGGCACACAATATTTATACCTATTTTGTTTTCCCACCACTGGCAGTTGTCCTTCCCCAACAAATTGATTCATCTCCTATATTCAATATGCATCATTACATTCAAAATTATATCATATGTAATGTTAAATAAAAATACAAGTGCCATAGCATTTAAATCAGTAAGATCATTTTCATATATGTCCCAACATATATATGTATGTATCCTATCACATTATTACTTAATGTTTTTACTAATGCAATCACAATCAAATTTTCAGTTGTATCTATATCCATACAACTATCAACATCATCATTCCAAAATATTTATTTGCATCAACATATTGGTTTCTCGTCCCAAATAAGTATAATAATCAACAAGAAAGGAGTTAAGGGACTCTTCCCTTTTTCTAATTCCTTCTACACAGTTTGAAATTTTCATCTTAACTAGAAAATTCCTAAGGCCTCACCACATTTGCATACTCATGTCTTAACTAGGACCATTCCATTAAACATATACATTATTTTATTTTCCTTTTCCCTTTACGCTCACAATTATTTAAGGCCTCACCACATTTGCATACTCATGTCTTAACTAGGACCATTCCATTAAACATATACATTATTTTATTTTCCTTTTCCCTTTACGCTCACAATTATTCTTTTGAAGCGTGCAACTCTACTAAACAATTATTTTCCTTTTCCCTCTTTTAATCTTTATTTTCTTAATCAATTCATCCCATGCTAGGATCTTCCTACTCTTTTCCTTGAGCAGTATTGGTCAGGTTCATCTTGACCTTCTTTGATAAATCAACATGCTATAGTAGCAATCATTTATTTCACAATGAATAGTGAACCCAAGCCTTCTGCACATTACAATTTAGAAATCAAAATGGTCAACATCTATATGCACATCCCTCATTCATGCATTATATTTTAGAATGTAATCCAAGATTCTTATGTAGATAGGCTTGCATCCCACTGCCTAATTTTCAACATTAATTAAGGTTATGGCCTTGTTCCCCTAACATAGTTCCTTATGTAGTTCCCCCGCATGGGAACTTATCAACATCAAACTCTCTTGTTCCATATCCAATACTTATCTAAAACGAATTCAACTCTGAGTCATCCTCAACTTCATCATTCCAAATTTTTACCCAATATTCCATAAGGAATATAAACATGCATTATTGTTATGCATTTAGGGTATACATTTAAACATGCACATTTATTCTATTAGCTTGCACTCATATTGTGATTTCAAGGACTTGACCACATGCATCAACATAATGGGTTTGTTTCTACCATAAACACTCTTTATGGTTTCACACGTATATTTCTTTACAAATCATTCTCTCTCACGATTGTTCACAACTTTACAAGAATAGTCATATTGCCTCTTTTCATGATCAGAGAATTCTTGTTCAGTTACTCTTTCATCCTTTCATATTATCTCTTTCTGAGGAGTAGATCTCCTCCTCCTCCAACCATTACTTAATCAATAAAGTCCATCCCCTTTTAATATAGGGCCATCCATGTATTCATAGGCTTATTCATCCCAGGAAAACACACTCCTTGCCTTGATACCCTCTTATTCATGCAATAATATTATGTAATCTCTCTTTAAAGAAGGTTGATATTAAGATCAGATAAATATGAATGAATGATATAAAAATGTGCAAGCAAGGCACATGCAATATATATATATATATATATATATATATATATATATATATAGAGAGAGAGAGAGAGAGAGAGAGAGAGAGAGAGAGAGAGATGAATTTTCCTTTCTTGCACATTTTTATACCATTCATTCATATTTATTTGATCTTAATATCATCCTTCTTTAAAGAGAAATTACAACCATTCATATGAATAGTCACACATACATATTCATTTTTGTCGTTATACTAGTCAACCCTATAATGCATGCAATCCATACACTTGAGAATATACTTAAACACATATATACTCAACGTGAAAGTTCACTACTTGCACCCTTTGTCCATGTCATTCACACAAATTGACATTTCAATCTCCCATACCATTCCTCCCCGGGATCTTACAGTCATTCATATGACAAGTCCCACAACGACACTCATAATTATGTTTCCATATTTTCAAGGAAACAACTAGAAAAAAGTCACTCTTGCCCAACTGCTATCAAAGCATCCCACAATTCAGAAAAATAGCAATAAGTAATTACAAAATTACCCAAGGAAGTGAGATAACAATTCAAATTTCCCTCCTTTCCTCAAACCATTCCTAGTCAATAGACCTATACCAAGGAAATTGTTTTCTAGATTTCCTCTCACTACTAATTGAGTATACTGTGCCATACCCATATGGACATCATTCATTTCTAGATGTTAACCCATTGGTCATCTAGAAATTCCAAAGAATTTTATTTACCATATTCAGGACCAACATTTCATTAACCATTCTCCCTTATCCTCATAAGGTAGTATGCAATCAACATCATTAGCATTTTTCTTATGCTGCTATAATCAAATAACCATATTATCTAAGACAACACCACAATTTAGATCTAATAATAGACTATAATAAATCTATATGCATGTTATGTGCATGCTCAATCTTTTCCATATGCATTCCAACATATCCATGTGCACCAAGCATTTTACACATGACTAGAGTGAAAATGAATTCCAACTGCCTGCCTCTTGCATTCATATGCATAGACATGCCTTTAGGTTAATAGGAACATGTTTTATTTAACACAACCATGAGCTCATAAGATATCTCATATACCCATATTACTCTACCTATTTATGAGGACTATCAACAATTCAAAGGAATCTTTCTTCTTTGCTTGATTGGATTATCTCAGTAACTATTTCCATTCATTATAGATTGAGTAATTTGACCTTACTAGTTCCTGTCAATCCTCTAAACATGAGTACTTATAGATACAAAATCTAGTCTTTTATTTATACATCACTTATAATTTCCAAGGTTCTAACAACCCACACTTACAAGAAACATTACAACAACTGAGTCCACTCATTATCTCGATTCTTGATCCTATAACAAGATTTTGCCTTTTTCATCCATTCACATTCAAGAATTACCATTAATTCTTGCCAACATATTCTCACTCCCATAGAATTAGTTATCATTCGAAAAAAGCAACAATATGCTTCTTCTACTACAATCATCATGATAATATATTCTGTTGTAAGGAATTTTGAAACAAAATTTCCAATCTACAATCCTTTCCCTCAAGAAGTTAATGCAGATAATAAAAAAACTTTTAATTTAGAGGAATTTGTCCTAACAAGATAATCTTAGCCTTAAGATACCAGTTCTATGACTGATCATTGGACCATCCAAGCCTAGTGTTTGAAATCTAATCTAATACCATTATGTAAGACACCCAACTCCCTAAGTACCTTTTTAAGGGATGGGGTATTAGATTTTCACTTTTCTTAACCATCTCAAAGCCTCTTCTAGATGTTACCACATCTTTTTCTTGTCAACATATTTCCAACAAATATAACTGTACTGAGAGCTGAGCTCTAGATCAGAAGTTACAACCTCCCAAAGTTTCTATGATTTCATTTATATTTGAGTCCATATTAGTGCCACATGTATCTCTGTCACTTTCACCATCCGACGTGGCACTAACTTGGCATCTGTTGTGTTACCCCCCTAGCCCATTAGGCTTAGGCCCTCCAAATCAATGTCTTTGATTTCATCATTGTCTCAACTTACCTCACGGTTATTCCCCTCCACATCTATCAATTTTATGAGCCCAATTTGTGCCCATGGTATATCTATGGTATTTATTGCATATTTCCCATCCTATGATAAACAAACTCCTTTTTCTCTAATATTTCCTCCCATCAGAGTGCCTTCCCTCTAGTACCATAGACCACTCTGACCATTGCACTCCAATGGTATTCACTACCATGGATCCAATGATCATCATTATCACAATCCAACTAGTTTCTCTCGGATCTTACAAATGTTTAGTAGTTCAAATTTCTAAAATCCTTGCCTCGATATGCACCATACAAGATCCAACGGTCGTAATCTATCAAGATCACCTCAGACAGATCAACGACCCTCATTCATTCTTGGAGTCTTTACCTGTTTGGCACTTAACAAACACCTCCATTTCTAGGACCTTGTACATATGGCACCAATGCATCCTGCCACCTAGAATGACATCTGACACTCATAAACCAACACAAAGTTATGCCTCAAATTATTCTATGATTTTCTTGAAAATGCAAATTACAAGGTTTTGAACATTGGGGTCAATCTTAGTTGTAGGGGAACAATTACTGCTAAAATTTTTACAAAGTGTAAGAAAAGTAGACATGAAAATAATCTATGAAGGGATTGGTTGGATTCCAAGTATTTTGGAGTGGAGTTTCCAGATTAGGGAAAAATCCACCATTATAAGCCACTTTTTGGAATTGTCCGAGGAAGAGGGTTCCCACACGAAAAATATAGAAATTTTTATTTACTCAACATTTTATATACTCATCAAGCCAGATAAGTTTTCTTAACTGAATTTTTTCTATAAATTCTCAAATTGGGAGATAGCGAATTTGGCTAAAAATTCCAAGTCTAGAAAAAATTGAAAAATAACAAAGTTGTCATTCCCAAATTGATGCATATTTTTCCTCGAGCGTAAAATTTTAAAAATAAGAGTTCTTATGAATTATCTATCATCGGTGTTATCTATGCCTCATACTAAAGTTTCTCTAATTATTGATAGATTTACCTTTGCAAGTGATGAAAGTTGGTGTCCAAGAGTA
The DNA here is from genome assembly GCA_900067695.1 of Picea abies. Classification (NCBI taxonomy): domain Eukaryota; kingdom Viridiplantae; phylum Streptophyta; class Pinopsida; order Pinales; family Pinaceae; genus Picea; species Picea abies. Next base: position 5,287 of record CBVK0100042004.1, on the reverse strand, counting down.
ATTGCACCAAGATGAAAGGTGTACAAAAGGGGTAAATTGGGAAATTTTAGATGACAATAACTTTCTACTTAGAGCTCATAAGTGAGAAAGAAATTAGTCGTTGGAAATACATTGAATATAGTAATCTATATATGCACCAAAAACTGTGATTTGAGCAGCACAATTCATGGGAAATTAGAAGGAAGTTGACTGGTGGCCCAAAAAGGAAACGTTATGCATGCTTTTTTCCATAATTTTAGATTTATTGTTTTTGTATAACAAATTATGTTGCATGCACATTTTGAAAACTTAAGGGTACTAATAGAGCATATTCAACTCAGAATGAGAACTAGAGACATGGGGGACACATATAGAACCTACAACCATGAGGAGGAAGTCAAAGAATTGTATGTCACCTTGGGTAATGCGGGGATTGGGTCAAATGGGAATATAGAAGGAAAAGTAGAAAATATAGAATTATTAGATAAAATGAGATGTCTAGAAAGAGATGTGTGGAGCTACATAGAATACAATGAGAGAATCAATAGAGATTAGGAAGAGAATAACAACATCAATACTCAATTGTTGCAAAAATTGAACATGTTGTTGAGGAGGATGCATAAATAATCGGATTCAAGAAAGGAACAAAAGCACAAACCTCATGCGAAAAAAGAAGAAGTTAAAAGTACCAAGCACTCTAGAAGTGCTAGTAGACATCATATCCATTCACCAAGGAAATTAACTACTAGATCTCATGCATTTTTTAGAGTAAAAAAGAATCCCAATTTTGTCCCATGTCAGACATCATAGAACAAGGTCCGAGGTAGAATATTTGCAGGGAGAGTTCAAGAATATTAAGTCTCCTAAATTTGATGGTGAGAATAAGAAAGATGAATATGCAGAGGCTTGGATGTTGGGAATGAGGAAATACTTGTAATTTCACAACTATTCCTCATAGTCGAAAGCCATAATTATAACTTACCAGCTAAAAGGAAAAGAATCAATGTGGTGGGACCAACTCATGCAAGTCAAGAACATTGATGAGAAGAGGATCACTTGGAGGAATTTCAAAAAATATTTTCAAAAGAAATACTTTTCATGACATTATTATGATAGGAAGCAGAAGGATTTCTTTGAAATCAAGCTTGGGAGCATGACCATGGATGTGTATGAGAGGAGATTCCTGAAGTTGTTGAGGTATGTTGATTTCACCAAGGATAAGTAGGTAAAGATTCAAATATTCATTAGTGGGATACCTTCAATATACAATGATAATATATATTATGATGAGCCCAATATGTTGGAGGAAGAAAGAAGGAGATCTAAGTTCCTTTATGATCAACACAAAGGAGGACCAACCTCTTAAAGAGCTTGTGTTGAGAAGAAGAAAAATAAGATGGAGCAGAAAAGGAAAGGGTATAGGCCACCGTTCTTCAAAAATAGTTTTAGCATAAGCCAACTCAAAATGAACCCATAATGAAAAACTCATTAGGGAAAAGGCCAAGGTAGTAGCCGATAAAATTTTAGGGATGTGAGGGAGATCATATCTATAGATATTTCCCTCATAGAGGAGAAATAATGAGGATTGTTCACAACATACAACATGATGATACATTTGAATACATGGGTAGAAGCATGCCAAGGATTTATGTTTCCTTGGACAACAAGCAAGTAGAATATCAATCTCATATGATTGAAGTAGAAGGTAATATTGATAATCAGACCATAGTTATTTCAATTGATTCTAGAGATAGAGATGGTTACATAGATCCTAATGTTGTTGAAATATTTCATTTGAAAAGAAGAAAACATGGGAAATATTCATTGGTTCAACTAGAAACATTAGATAAAAGAAGAATCAATGAGTTGATTAAGGATTGTCCAATGGACATGAATGGATTGAGAACAAAAGTAGATTTGAAAATCATACCTTTGGGTTCATATAATTGCTTAATGGGTATAAATTTGTTGGACAAGCATCATGTTTTCCTAGAAGGTTACAGCAAGGTATTCACGTATCTTTATGAGGAAGGGAACTGGAGAACTGTTCAGGTTCTTCCAAGGGAAATATTAATCAAGTAAATTTCATCCATGGAGTTCAAGAAGAGTTTTAGAAAAGGATTTCAGATTTATTCATCCCATATGGAAGAGGAAACTAAGGATAAAGTGCCAAGTATTAAAGACCATCTAGTATTGAAATATTATGAGGATGTATGTACAGAGGTATCAGGGTTTCCACCAAAGATAGATATTGATTTCTCCAATAATTTGATTCTTGGAGCTACCCCAATGTCCGAGACTCCTTATAGGATGGGCACACCAGGGCTAAAAGAATCGTAGATGCAGATTGAAAATATTTTGAAGAAGGGCTATATATTTTCAAGTATGTCACCTTGGGGTTCCCTGATGCTCTTTATGAAGAAGAAGGATGGAACATTGAGGTTCTACATTGATTTTAGGAAACTAGATAAGATGACCATAAATAAAAAGTATCATTTTCCAATGATAGTGTTATAGAAAAAAATGCCACACCTATGCATTTGTGACATGGCCTTACCCTTTTCCTATCTTGCTAGAATAAAATCCCAAACTTTCCTCATCAAGTCATCTAAAAAAATTGACATTTGTTGATATATGTGGGTTTCCTTTATGAAACACGTAGACATCTATGCCTTACAAGTTTATGACCCATGAATTCCCTTAAAAATTATGAAAAATAAAATATTTCCACAATTTCGGGCGGGGTTTTCAGTGGGGCTCATTTCCCAACATCCTTGAGCTCGTAATAAATGTATTTCAACCTCCCCAACCTATTTGGGATCATATAAAGGCACCATTGAGGGAAAATATGAGGACAAGTATGATGGTGCAAGGTTATGCTATTGATATTTAGCAAGCTTCCCTAATCCTTTCATGCTTTGAGTAGAATCCTCTAACCTGAAAACTCATTTTCCATAGCTCCTTCCTATCCTATATAGACATAAGGTGTGTTATTATCCTTATTGAACTATATAAGGAATGTCCTAGTTGATGAGTTGATGCTTGAAGTACATGTGGAGGAACCCGGGAAGTTGGCTACGAAGCAGTGCCAAAAGTTGAATCAGGTTGTAACTAGCTTTCACATACTGTTAATAAGAGTAGAGATATATTTCCCTCCTCTCTTGTGTTCATTGCAATGTTATATATTGTTATTTTTCATATATGATTTAATTTATACACTTGATATATTCTACTTTAACCTATAACTACCTTGGTGTATCACTATCTTATTTTCCTATTGCAGGATGGTTCCGACATAGTCCAGGAGTGCTCCAAGAAGCATGAGTGGGATAGAAATCGAACACAAGGTTCAAGGTTCAAGGTGCAAGTCTTCTCATTTTTCCTTCATTTCTCTCTCCTAGTGAAAAAATAGTTATTTCTTGTTAGCATACTTTCTTGTGAGGGCAGAGTCCATTCTTCTTATTTTAGTCTTTCTATGTTGTGACTTGACCCAAAGTCACGGGTCAAAATATCTTAATCAGATAGATGATAGTTTTTATCAGTAGATATATGGAAATATGTTTTCCAATATTGACCTTAGGTTAGGCTACCATCAGGTGTAAGTTAAAGAAGAATATATTAGCAAGACAACATTTAGAACAAGGTATGTCCATTATGATTTTGTAGTGGTGCCATTTGGGTTGTCAAATGCACCAGCTATTTTCATATGTTCGATGAATGATATTTTCATAAATCACTTGGATAATTTTGTCATTTTCTTTTTTGATGACATACATATCTATTAAAAATATGAATAAGAGCATGAACATCACTTAATTATGGTGCTATATGTATTGAGGGAGCATCAATTGTATGCCAGTATGATAAAATTCTCATTTTATTAGAGGAAGATTCATTATTTGGGCCATGTTATTTCAGAGGAAGGGATTGTAGTGTATCCTGAGAAGATACAATCCATTAGAGGATAGACACACCAAATAATTTATCACAAGTCAGATCATTCATGGGACTTGTATGTTATTATATAATATTTATTTGAGGATTTTCAAATATTTCACACTCAATCACTTCTTTGAAAAATAAAGGTGTGAAATCAAAATGGACCTATGAATGTGACAAAATTTTAACACTTGAGAAATTTATTGACAAGTGCACTAGTCTTGAAGATTGTTGATCCAGATGCAAATTTCATTGTGTGCAATGATGCATGAAAATAATGGCTTGGAGGAGTCCTTAACCAAAATAGGAAATTTATTTTCTATGAGTCAAGGAAGTCGAAGGAACCTGAGAGGTATTATGCCACAAACGATTTAGAATAAAAAACCATAGTTCATGCCTTAAATATTTGGAGGAATTATATTATGGAAAAAATATTTTAGTTGAGGATAGACCATATTGATTTGAAATATTTCTTTAGACAATCAACATTGAGTGTCAGATAAATAAGGTGGTTGGAATTCCTTAGTGAATATGATTTTAAAATCAAACATATCAAAGGAAAAGAGAACAAAGTGGTTGATGCACTCAATAGGAGGGTGCATGAGATGCATGCTACAACTATTAGCATGTACAATTCTTATTGAAAAGATAGAATTTTGGAAGCTAGAAAATGAGATCATCATTATTTGTAAACAAAGGAAATGTTACAATAGGGTAATTTTGAGTAGAAAATTAAATATTATGAGCTAAGAGAGAATGAAATCCTGATGTATAGTGGAAAAGTATATGTGAATAAATCTCAGGAGATGAAAATTATAGTGTTGAGAGAAATGCATAATGTGCCTTATGTTGGGCACCTATGATATCAGAAAACAATTGTAGTTATAAAGAGAAAATACTTTTGTCCAGGTATGAATAAAGAGGTGGTTGATTATATAGTTAGATGTATAGAATGTTAGAATATAAAGGTTGAACACAAACATCCAACTAGATTGCTACAACCATTGATCATTCTTGAGTGGAAATGGGAAGTTGTGACAATTGATTTTATTACCAAGCTACCCAAAATAGTGAAGCAACATGATTCCATTATAGTGGTGGTGGATAAGTTAACTAAAGCTTCTAATTTTATCCCCATGAATCTCACTCACAAGGAAACTAACATCATAGATATTTACATGTGAGAAATGTTTAGGATACATGATGTGGCTAATGGAATGGTTTCTAACAAAAATAACAAATTCAAATCAAATTTATATTGGAAAGGATTGTTTAAAGGTGTTGGCATAGGGGCAAACCCAAGGTTCAACGCTACAAAAATGCACCAGCAAAACCCTAACTACCGGCCCTTTCGACAACACCTGCGAAG
>CBVK0100040993.1:0-13860 GCA_900067695.1 Picea abies | reverse complement strand
TTCTACAGTCTGAATGATCATCATGCTCATCTCATCTTGGATGTCATATCACAGACCATTCATGTACCTGAAAACCTTTTCATCATCACTTTCTCGATGACCTGCTTTCATGTTTAATTTGTAGAATTATTCAGTGTATTCCTTCACTGACATCAACTTCTGTCTCAAATTCTGCATTCTCCAAAACAGAGTAATTTGATAATCCTTGGGTATGAATTTTGCCTTCATCTTCGCAACCATTCTATCCCAACTTTTGATTTTTTGCTTGCCCTTACAGCATCTGTCAGCCTGTAGTTCATCCCACCATAATGCTGCATGCCCTTTAAGTCTAGTGACAACATGTTTGAACTTCTTGTCTTCCTCAACATCCTCATAGTTGAAGTATTTATCCAGATTTATAATCCAATCTAGAAGCTCTTCAACATCTAAGTTCCCTTCATACATGAGAATCTCCATTTTTTCTCGGGCACCTATCCTTGCAACAACCCTGAATAGGCGTTCATCTATAGCATCTTCGACTGCGACTTCTTCTCCATGTCCAACTTCATTTTCACTGTCAGCCTCACTGATATCCCCAGTGTCGACTGTGCGCCTCCGTGCTGTCTCCATGGCATCAAGCCTGGTCTATAGTTCACGCATTTCTCTTTCCACTACTGGATCAAGCATTGGTCTATCTCTTCTTCTCAGTGGCATGGATAAGAAATATTCTTTTGTCCCCTGCTATAGAAATAAAAGGCTTGTTATGTGCTCTGATACCACGTTGATGTAGACCCCCAAAACCCTTAGGTCGAGGTCCGCTCACACGATTGTTATAATCTTCCCCCGAGTCTAATTGACTCTTTGATTTCCACTTGGGAGATACCTTTCACAGGTCCTTATGGGTGTGCCCACGTGATCAAACATGAAGCATCAACCCAAATCTCCTGACCCGAAATAGGATCGCACCCTTCGCAAATTTGGGACTTTGGGTTTCACGATTTCGTGACCCCTGTTGTCGAGGGTTCCTATCTCTACAACCCCTGAAACCTGAATTTACAAAATCCAATGCACTCAACAAAGGTTGAATTCCCAACGGGCTTTTTACTTCATCAGAATTTTGGACTTCACAATTTCATGAATCCAGATGCAAGGCTCCCAGTCCTTCGACCTTCGAACCCCAAAACGGTCAACAAGGTTTGACTCCGCTGATTGACAAAGACACACCACCTGTCACCCTTGTGGTTTTCTACCTTTGACATAGACTTCTTCCACCTATCACTCTTCTCGGCTTTCGGGAATTTTGCTCCCAAAGTGTTTCCTTTTCCGTTTACCGACACCCGAAGTGACGAAATCCCGAAACTCCAATCCAATTCCTTTCGCAACTTGCAACTTCGGGATTTTCGATTCACTATGCTCAACTCCTCGTCATTAGGATCCCCAAAATGATGAAATGATCTAATGGCTTGTGCAAAGCACGATCAATGGTCCACGTTGATTCTGGATCCTAGAGTGATAAGCTCACTTGCCTCTAACCACCCTGCAACTTCCCTGGATCAAACGGTCCTCATGGTTTCGTGAATTTCCCACAGAGAATTTCGACCATTCATTACTCCTTGATAACCCCTGCAAAATAAATCAAGGTGCTTCCACTATAACTTAACTTTTGCTAGATGTCTTTGACCCTTGTCTCCCTTTGAACACTTCAACGACGCTACCCCTTCTAAACTTTCTTCACAATTTTGAGTCTTTGAAAAGACTCCTGTATGCACTCCTTGTGGCAATCCCTCAAATACTTTTAAGTATTTGAATTCTTGACTCTGTGCACCCTCTTGCAACAACAATCCTACAATTCACCCCTTAGTTGATAAGTTCTAAACTTTCAACCTACCCGCGCAAACCTTGCACGACTTTTGTGCTTCACCTGCACTTCTACGAGAATGAAAACAATGGTATCTCTCCCGAGATTTCAGAGATAAACTCTGAACCTTGTCGATGCACTCCTTGCGAATGATTTCATTGCAATCCTGGCAGGAACTTCTCTCGCTCAGGAAGAGAAACAATTGAAACTCATTCTCTCTCTCTCTCTCAGACTTCAACATTCAACATGAAATCATACATTCACACAATATTAAAGCACATGCATAATAGAGAGAATAAACAACCATAAGCATACCATTTAGCATGTATACACAGAAAGCATCATAACACTATGAGTCTGATTCAAAGCTCCATATATTAATTCAAAGCTTTTGTACATGGGTTCTTCTCTACAACTTTATGCTTCTTCTCTATGCTTTTCGATACAATGCTCTCTCTCTAATGTTACAATGATACAAAGATGAGGGTGTCTATAGTCAATTTTCCCTCCTGCTTTCTATAACTATCTAATCTAGAATTTAAATCTACCTACTTTCATTTAATACACATAAATTCCTTAATGTTTTACAGATGAGAGCAATCGCTCAAGATCTGTTCTTAATGTTTTACAGATGAGAGCAATCGCTCAAGATCTGTTTACAATATGCAAGTATGCTTCCCTTTAACCATTACATTAATGTTTCAAAAATATTTCAAAACGCGCGCTGGTGGTTTTCCAACTGTCTTCCGCCTTCACACTCGCTTGACTGCTTACAATGCTCCTGCATCACCCCCTCTCAGTATTAAACAATTTTCCAACATACAGGTTTACAAGTATATTAAAAAAGGGGGGTGCACATAAAAAATTAAAAAGTGAAATGGTGGTTTCAAACCCATGATATTTTTTCATGTATTTGTCCATGGTATTTGGAAAAGTGAACTAACAAAGAGGAAAATAATTATTTAATTAATGGGTGTGATAAAGTATAAAAAGAGAAAATATTGAGAGAAAGTGTGTGGTTGAAAAATGTAATAACATTTGAAGAAGTGGATGAGTAAAGATTGAATATCATTCCAAAAGGGAAGAGTTGCAAAATCAATTTCAAGTTAGTTTGGAATTTTCATGATAACTTATTTTCTGGGACATTTTAGACCATGGAATGTTGAGCAGATGGAGGTAATATATTTGGGTATATGTGGTTATAATTTCAGATTTTGGTTTGCTATACTTTCTGAGATATAACCTGTTATCACACTAAGTTGCCTTGGGTCTTTTAGCCCTTAGCTTTATTTTTTTAAGCCTTTAGATTTTAAATTTTTCTTTGTTTTCTTAAGTGTAATTTACTTAGGTTACCTTGAATAAATGAAGGATTGAGTGTTGGCCCAATTTTTGACCCTCAAATAGATTTTTAGCCTAGGTTCATTCTTACTAATGATGCACCTTCCTTCGCTTATGGATATTCTTCCAGGTATGCCACTGAAGCCACGCATGGATCTTGATCTGTATCTATTAGTAATGGTACCAATGCTACAAAAATGACTGGTTCCACTGACTAATCTAGACCTGGTGGGCAACTAGCTTTGGCTGCCTGTGGCATGTAGTAGCTGGCTGACTGTATGGTTTCTTGGCTTATGTTTTGACTCACCTCATGACTTGACACCAAGCTTGACTTATCCCATGACCAACATGACTTGACATGTCACTCTTTCCACTCATACCTTCATATCCCTGTCATGTTGTCTCTATTTCCTTTTGAAAGTGGTCAAATGATATTTTTGAAAAAGAGCGCTGGCAACTCACTAGGAGTTTTCCTAGCACACTCCTTGTCCTTTATTCCTTTCCATAATTCATTATCATTTTGTTTAGATCATGCCTAACTTGTTTTCAACACCATGGTTCGTTAAAATATGCATTCAAGGATTTGATTTTAATGAGTTTGTTAATGGTTTTAAAGATTTGAATGTTATCAAACTTGGCACTGCTAAAACTGCTAGTTCATACTAATTGTAGACAGCGTTATCAAATCGACTGTTGAGGTGGATTTGTGAGCTAAGGTGGTCGTGGTGATATCCCACCTGGTTGCAGAGCCTCAGGTCATCATTACTCCTCCAGGTATTATGTGGGATCCCTCCTTTGCATAGCAGATTTGTGTGTTAGTTGTTGGATGAGTTTCAATAGCGACCATCTCTGCAACTCGGTCTCCCCTTCATCCCTATCCATTCATATTTTCTCTCACACAGAACTGTAGTCACTATCACCAAATTTTTAGTTATCCAAACACCCATTCACCTTTCTCCTGAGTGTTGAGTGCCCAAGCAAACATTTATTCCTTGTGTGTGCATTGCGCTACCCAAAATCGTTGTTGAAACTTTGCTGCATTTCCCCTGCTTCCTCTTCAATTCATATTGGATAGATTTTAACCTGGTTTTCAAAGACCATTGCAGTCATTTCCTTCACCATATTATTATTCTTCAGTTTGAGATCTGTAAAAATTAAGGGGAGGGAAAATTACAACTCTTGCTTTCCAAAAGCCATCAAAATAGTGTGAGTTAGAGGAGAATCCTAGGAAAAAGAAGAAATTGTTCACTATCATTCTCCCATTGAAGTATGCCTCCATTTTCTCTCCTAGACTTCACTGCACTATAGCCTTTAACCTCTTATCTTTACCCATGGAGATACCTCAGATGAAGAAATCTCACAAGGGAGGCACTATGGTCAAAACTGAACCCTTAGACATGCATTTATTCAAGGTAGAGCTAATGGTTATGGAAGTTTTTACAAGATCATCATCTCTCAAGGAGGCTGTTGAAGCACAAGTCCTACCAAAGGTTTTTATTATGAAGAGAAAGAGGGATGAGGGAAAAGGCATTGAGAAGCCTATTGAGGTGGTAGATATAGCCCTTGTGCAACAAAAAGATGAAGGTCCATGAAGAAGCCTGTTGAGACTATCAACATCAACACTCCACCTAGCAATCATACCTTCAAAAGATTTATTAGACAACTCATGGAATCTAGGAAGGAGGTTGCTCGCTTGAAATCAAAGGGTTTATCTAAAAGAATCACCATGAAGGAGCTCATGTATAATTACAACAACACTCTTGATTTGGAAATATTTGCAGCTAAAAGAGCTCTTCCTCTCCATAAACAGCTCAAGAACCTTTATAGGAAAAACATATATTTTCAGTCTCAGAACATAAAACTCAAAGAAGATTTGCAACACTTCAAGGATGAGGTGGCTTAGAGGAATTTGAATGTGTTGGTTGAATTTGACATTGAAAAGGAGAATCCAATAGTGAAGAAAAGCACACCTTTAGTTAAGAAGCTTGTCACTACAAAAGGAAAGGATGGTGTTGTGCCAAAAAGAAGTCCTCCTTCCATAAGAAGGAGTTCCAGGTTGATGAAGTGATTAGGGGAACATAAGCTCCATTTTTTAGAATGGTCTCTTTTTGCAAGGGTAAGTGATTAAGGATGTATTATTTTTTTCCACTTATACAGGATTTACAGGATCCTAATGAATTTAGCTCAAGGTTTTTGTGCTTTTCAAAAGATTAGTCTCCTCATACAGAAAGAGAACAGACATTCCGTAGCACCATGGTGCTACATAATCATCTTTTTAGAATGTCCTTCTAGTTTTATACCTACAATGACACCAAATCTCCTAAGACTGAACTTAGCGATGGCTCTATGAATTTCATAGGAATGCTACCAAATATCCTAAGCGGTGTAACGGTGGTGCTATGTAATTCGTAGAGATATATTACAGTAGTGCTACTAAATTTGTTTTGATGACTGTCGCTACAAATTCTGCAGGACCACTTCAGTATATTGCTACCAAATTACACACAGAGATTGAATTACACACAGAGATACATAGGCTCAACGCTACCAATTATGCAGGCCTGTTTTGGAGCTTTTCTATGAAATATGTAGAGTATTTTTTGAAGGTGCTACAAAAACTCGCTACCCAGCACGCTACTGAATGATGCTACCAACTGGTACCTAGAATCAATGGGTTCGAGTTATCACTCTTGTGGGTGGCTAATGATGTAGAGAATCGCTAAGACCATAGGTGGAAACATGATGACAACTTACAACCTCTATAGGACACTTGGCATGGAAAGGGATGTGCATCAATGAAGACATTGCTAGTTAAGAGTTTGTTGGATTGGTTTCCAACATTTTCCTTTTTTTTTTTATCATAGTTGTTAGCACAGCTATTAGTTTGAATAACTGATTTAAAGAATCCTATGGGAAGAAAGCCAACTCACACCTCTAGCTCCGGCCTTCCCTTTTTGTTTTAAATAGACATTCTAAATGCTTAGTGGGTTCAGATGTGCTAGGATCCCTAATTGTAATATTTTGATTAAGCATATTGGTTCTTTGGTTATGTACTTGACTTGAGACTTTTTGATTAATACAAGTCATCTTTTCTTATTCCATATTATTGCCTCTTATACTGAAGTTTTCATGATTGAATGATTCACATGGGATTGTTGTAGTTGTATTATGATGAATATTTGATTATAGTGTTGTTATGATGTTCTTTAGTTTCCTTAAAATTTGAATTCAAGAAGATCTTTTATGATGTTCTTCAGTTTCCTTAAAATTTGAATTCAAGAAGATCTTGTGTTTGAGTTTTTCCTCCTTTGGCTACTTGAAGACCTGATGTCCACAGGAAACCTCTACATTTACCTCACCAAAGTCTTCCTTCTATTCACTTTTACATCCACTCAGTGACTAAAGTTGATCAAGACCTCAATTGCTTGTGCATGCTAGCCCATTTTTCTGAGTTAGAACATTGTTATCATGAGTCTTATCCAATTGGCCTTTTAAAACACTCATTTATATTTACACATAATCTGATGGGTACTGGGCTTATCCTCTCTACAATATGAGGGTGATTCCTAGTGCTAACATAACCTATGGAATATAGGGTTTCTAAATGGTTCTGAAAGTAGTTTCAAACATGTCAACTTGGCATTTTCTCTATAACTTCTTTTTCAAAACTTTTCACACTGTGAAATTTTTTAGGGATCTGAGGAGACATGTTGAAGTACCTACGGTAAAAATTTTAGAATAATATTTGTGAAATTAGATATGTGGAATGTTGTACAAGTGTTTTCTTGGTAAGAAGCAAAAAACAACAAGCTTTGGTAAAGTTACCATAAATTTCTTTTGGAAATTCAAATTTTAGTCAGACATGGTGAAGGAAGAAGTAGCAAGTAGAACTAGTGAAGGTAATATGAATGTTATCATATTTTGATGAATTTGTAACTTAAATTTTGGTATGGCTCAAACAAAGAGATTGGTGTCTCTTGATAAGTTGGTGCTTAGTGGTGGGAATTGGTGTCTCTAGTATATTGGTGTCTATGAAGATATGTAAGATTAGGTTGGTGCCTAACATGATTTATACCAATGGGGTTGGTTTCTACAAATATATGTAAGAGTAGGTTGGTGCCTACTAGGGTTTGTACCAGTGGGGATTTTTGTGTCTAGTAGATTGGTGTCTATGAAGATTTGCAAGAGTAGGTTGGTGCCTACTAGGATTTGTACCAGTGGGGATTGGCATCTCTAGTAGGTTAGTGTATACAAATAATGATAAAGATAAGTTTTATGGTTTTCTCCCAAAAGGGTTTTCACATAAATATTTTTTTCCATGTTCTGCAATTGATAGATATCATATGTGATTTTTTTCTTATGGTTGATGAATCTTTGAAAGAGTGAAAAATTGTGTTATACTGATTCACCCCCTCTTCTTAGTATAAGTACATGATAAATAATTGGTATCAGAGTAGGTTCCTTAAAAAATAGTCTAACCACTAGAAGGTAGATCTCAAGAGCACACAGGACCAGTCAAGAAGGTTTCTCCACAAATAAGGCTCCAATGTTTGACACAACAAACTATGAATTCTAGAGCATAAGGATGAAAGAATATAAAATGGCTCTTGGGTTTGATATTTTGCAATCAATAATGACTGGTTATAAATCCCCAATGATGCCACCAATAGATATGGTTGAGAAGAATCCTAGTGAAAATAATGAAAATGCCTTGAATGCCATCTTGTGTGATTTATCAGAAGATGAGTTTGTTAAGGTTATGCATTGTGAATTGGAAAAGGAAAATTGGGAAAAGCTTCAAAATATCTATGAAGGAAATGATAAGTTTAAGAAGGAAAAGATCCAAACTCATAGAGGGTAATTCAATAGTTTTAAAACAAAAGATGAAGAAAATGTTGTAGCCTGTATCCTTTACATGGACAAAATTGTCAACACCATCAAAGGACTTGGTTAAAAGTTTGAAGAACCAATGATTGTACATTTTTTTTAAGGTCACTCACCTTAATATTTGAGGCCAAAGTTTCCACCATTGAATAAATGAAGGATCTTGATTCATTTACAATGGATGAATTGCATGGGATCCTCACAGAGTATGAAATTAGAACATAGAAAGAAAATCCATCAAAGAAAGAAGGATCCTTCAAAGCCTCAAATAAGACAAAGAAATGAGAGAATGAATCAAGTGATAACTTCGACAATGAAAGTGATGCAAAGGAAGCACATTTTTTTGAGAAAAATTAAAAAGGGATATGGAAAATAGAAAGGTAAGATGCCCTTTAAATGATTTAATTGTAGAAAAGTATGACATTTTGCTGCTAAGTGTCAATATGAAAATAATGAAAGTAGTGACAATGAATAAAACCATAATGTAAAGAAAGGGAGAAAAAATCATCAACACAAAAATAACCACAAACAAAAAAAGCATGAAAAGAAGAAAAACTCGTATAAGTAGAAGAAGAGTCTCTACTCAAAAGGGGTTAGTGACTTGTCTAAAGAAAGTAGTGAAAGTAGTCTCGATAGTGATGGAGAAGAAACTCTCGTTATTGAAATCAAAACAAATATTAATGAAGACAAAGAGAAAGAAATGTTGGATTTAGAATACGAGGAAAATAATGAAATAGATGGGAAAGTGGATCTTAAAGAATAACTCATGTGTTCCTTAAGTTAAATAAATAATCTTAGCAAAAGGAATTTGAAATAAAAAGAGCACTTGCAGAAATATGAAGAAAAGGATCATGATTCAAAAGCCAAAATGTCACAAAGCCTTGAAGAAATATAAAACACTATCATGAACCTAAAGGTTCAGTTAGAAGATGCAATAAGGATAGAAGAAGTGGTGAGAATCCAACTGAAGGAAAAAGGAACAAAACTATGAAAAGATGGAATATGAAATTGTTTCCTTAAGAAAGGAACTAGAGAAAACAACTATTAAGTTGAATAAAAGATTGAAGTTTGAAAAGAGTATTGAAACCTTAGATAATATCATCAATTGTCAAAGGTCTCCATTTTTTAATACTTGTCTTGGATATCATGTTATTGTTGCCTCCCTATCTACACCTGACCTTGCTACAACCAGGGAAGTTTTATTTGTTGTAGGTGGAGTTCAGACTGGTTTTCCAAAAGAGTAACCTATTGTTGATTGTGTTGAACTGATTGAAGAGTTACATGTTCCTCAAATGCCAAAATTTGAGGATGCTATTATAAATGACATTGTTGTTGATATGTTGGGTTGTTATACTCCTGTAATTTAACTTGACCCTAAGACTACTTCCTCTTATCAACCGATAAAAAAATATATTCCCTATCATCATTATCACCATAAAAATCAAAGGAATGGAAATAATTCTTTTAGATCTTTGCAGAAGAGATGTGAAAGACATAATTTTGGACCAGTACTGACTACCCAGATAGATTGTGGTCGGATTGATGGATGGTTGTAGAATCATTTGAGCATATGTTTGAGGACTTCATATCGTTGTGTATCATCAAATGTACAATCATGCATCATTCCTCTTACTTAATACTTATTTCCTTGGAAGCAGTTGACCAAGGATCGAGATGACATTACAATCAACTGCAGTTTTGATTGAGTATTCGATGATTGAGTTTTGACTGGGTTGTCCATCAATTTGAATTTTTGATGAGAACCATTGTTAGTACTTATTGATCCCTAAGGGGTGAATACTTGAATTTTTTGATATGCAAACCCAATTGATGTCTTCTTGTTGAATTGACTATTTCTTGTTGAATGGAATTAGATTTGTTGAGACTGACCGAACCATGTTTGACTCTTGTAGGAGATGTACTAATGCTTATGTTGGGTACATAGATTGGTGAAAGTGTTCATAATTTTTCAGGAGTGTTGTTGTACCTTGTTTGAGTTGTTTTTATAGTTAAAACAAATTGAAAGGGGAAAATGTGTGCTATGTGATTTTTTTTCCTTCGAACTAAGTTTTCTTAAGATAAAATTGAATATATTTATAATGGAAGATTGAGCACTAGTCATCACACCCATGATCACATGATGTAAATTGAGAAAATATGACAAATCTCCAGAAGAAAATCAAACATTATACATGTCAATGTTTGGCAACCTACTATATATGACAATGTGAAGACCAGGGATTATGCAAGTAGTAGGATTGGTTTCACGATTTCAAGTTGCACAAAAATAAACTCATGTGCAAGAATTGAAAAGAATATTCAAATATATAAAGGGCACCTTGTAATTCAACTTGTGGTACTCAATAGGTGAACATTTTCATCTAACAACATATACATATGTGGATTGAGAAGGAAGTGTTGATGATAAGAAAAGTACAAGTGGAGGAGCATTCTTTATGGGAAATAATCGAGAGTCTTAGTTGAGCAAGAAATAACCTTTAATTTATCTATCCAAAATTGAGGTTGAGTATATAGTAGTATAATCATGTTGCACAAAATTTATTTGGATGATGCAAAGATTGATAGATATTTAGGTAGAATATGATCATTCGATATCAATGATTTTTGACAACACAAGTGAAATAAATATTTCACTTGCACTAAAAAATAAAGCATATTCCGATCAAGTATAACTTCTTAATAGAACAAGTAGCAAAATGTAATGTCAAGTTGGAATATATTGTAACCAAAGAACATATTGTGGATATTTTCACAAACTACTTCCCAAGGAGACATTTGAATACCTCAGAAAAAAAATGGGAGTAATATCCATCTCATCACTAAGTGATTAAGGAGAAGCAAAACATAAAGAGGAGAATACCTTTTTCATTGATTTAAAAGGAGGAGAGTTCCAGACAAGGGGCACATTATTTCTATGCCTAGTGGACTAGGTGTTTCGTTGCAGGATTTCCATCAATGACAAAGGGAGAGATTATTGGAATTATTTCCATTGATGTCAAATGATTAACATTTTCATTAATGTCATATTACGGATTTACCAATACACACAACATTCCAATATTGATTTATATATATCTTTACAAGTATATTAAAAAACATGCATACATGTGAAAATGTTAAAAGTGAAATGGTGGTTTCAAACCCATTGGTTTAGAAGCCCATGGTATTTTCCCATGGTATTTGGAAAAGTGAAATAAAAAAAAGGAATTAATTATTTAATTAATGGTTGTGATAAAGTATGAAAAATGAAATTATTGAGAGAAAGTGTGTTGGTGAAAAATGTAGTAACATTTGAAGAAGTGGATGAGCAAATATTGAATATCATTCCAAAAGGGGAGCATTGCAAAATCAATTTCAGGTTAGTTTGAAATTTTTGCGATATCTTATTTTTTGGGAAATTTTAGACCATGACAATTTTGAGGATATGGAGGAAAGATATATGGGTACATGTGGTAACAATTTCAGACTTTGGTTCGATATACTTTCTAATATATACACTATGGAATTTAGGGTTTCTGAATGGTCCTAAGATTAGTTTCAAATGGGTCATCTTGGCATTTTCTCTATAAATTGTTTTTTGAAACTTTTAAGACTATGAAATTTTCAAGGATCTAAGGAGACATACCAAAGTAACTTGGGTAAAAGTTTCATAATCAAATTTGCAAAATTGGATACAAGGCATTCTATACAAGTTCATTCTTGGGAAGAGGCAAAAAAAAACAAGCTTTAGGAAAATTACCATAAATTTCATTTGGAAATTAAAATTTTGGTTAGACCTGGTGAAGGAAGAAGTAGCAAGAAGAATTAGTGAAGGTAATTTGAATGTTATCATATTTTTAAGAAGTTGGTGCTTAGTGGTGGGGATTTTTGTCTATGAAGATATGTAAGAGTAGTTTGGTGCTTACGATGGTTTGTACAAATGGAGACTTGTATCTCAAGTATATTGGTGTCTAAAAATATGTAAGAGTAGGTTGATTCCTACTAGGGTTTATGCTAGTGGGGATTGGTGTCTATGAATATTTGTAAGAGTATAGTGGTGACTAGCAAGGTTTTTTCCAATGAGAGTTGGTGTCTCTAGTACATTGGTTCCTACAAATATTTATAACATTAGGTTGGTGCCTACAAAGAATTATAAAGAGAATTTTTATGGTTTTCACCTGAAAGGGTTTCCACGTAAATCTTCTATTCCATGCTTTGCAGTTTATAAATCCCATATGTGATTGATTTCTTGTGGTTGATGAATGCTTGAAAGAGTAAAAACTTGTCTTATATGAATTCACTCCCCCTCTTAGTATATATTCTCAACATCCCTAACCTTCTCTCCTCCTCCCCCTCCATCATGATTCACCCTCCCCCTTGGTTTCTCCCTCCTTTCCTTCATTCCCACCACTACACCTTTCCTAGACATACACCCTTTTCCTCTTCTAACCTCCTCCCGATTCCCCTCTCTCACCCCACACCCCCATTCCCCACCACATACACCCTACCCCTCTATCCTCACCTCTACTTAAACCTTTTCCTCATCAATGTTTGGTCCCATACCTCTACTCGACTGCTATATCCCTCTATGACTAAGAATCCATAGCCATGAACAATGACTCAAAGAACTACACATTTCCTCTGGAGGGTATAATTCACCTTTCAGAAACCTGTTAGTGCCCCCAAAAGTTTTTTATCATTAGGTATGTGGCGCAACACACCTACCTCAGCAGGTTTTGCTTGACCTCGTGGTTTAAGGATCGTTCCTAATCTCCCCTTGAGCTGAAATCACTCTTTGATTCCCAGCTGTAACCTTCATAGTTGTAACCACAGGTCCTTTTTAGGAGTTATGCCTATGTGAATAGGAACTAGGCACAAAATCTTACCCACATGACCAACTGATGTGACCAAAACCTTTATCTGAAAAGGTATTTCATGAATCTTGATTTTGGGGGTATTAGCGTGATACAAATCCAACACTCCAAATCCACAAAAACCTGAAACCTGATGTGGGACCTCTCCCTAGGACCAGATCTGAAAGTCCTATTCCTTCTCCTTGATCAATGACCATGATCGCGTCATGACTTCACGTTTCACGATATCAGGACTATTTGTGTAACACCAACCAACTACTCCAACACCCGACTCCTGAAATGATGAGATCTGAACTCAAGAGATCAATGACTCCCACTGATTCAGATCCAATGGATACTAATCCTCCTGGGTTTGTGAACACTGAAAGGTTATCAACCTTATCCTTTCTACTGATCTACTAGATCCAACAACTCACGTAATTTCAGTATTCCTCCCTCCGAGAAGTTCCACTGCCTGTTTAGATTTTCAATGGCTCCAAGCCAAAGGACTTGGCATCAATTATTCTGGGGTCAACCTCTGTGAGGTGAATTCAACCTTCTACTTTTCTTCGAATCCCTCAAAGTCTCTATCCCTTTTGAGCTTGGATTATACTCCAAACTCAAGAATTCCAAGGGTTCTTTGTGCACACTCCTTTTGGCACTCATGATAACCTCTGGTTATCTGATGTCTTCCTCTTTTGTGAACTCCTTGCAACAGAAATCCTTCAACCCCTCACTTAGGTTGGAAAATTATAAGACTTCAACCTTCCTGTGCACTCCCTATATGACTCTCTACTATACTCGCACTTCTGATGGTATGAGAACATCGGTATCTCTCCTGAGCTTGTCTGAGGTAAAAATCATAACCTGTCAATGCACACTTTGTGAACTTCCACTACACTCCTTGCAGGAATTCTCAAGACGAGAAACAATTGAAACTCATTCTCT
>CBVK0100040985.1:0-10471 GCA_900067695.1 Picea abies | reverse complement strand
GGTGGTACCATGGATTGGTCACTCTGGGACATGCCAACATTACCTCCTATATGGACTTCACATAGAAGTTGATGGAGAGTTTTGACAAGAAGGATCCGGAATTACATTTCAAAGAGTTGTTACAACTTAGGCAGGTTGGAACACCATATGCATACATTACAGAGTTCCAGAGGCTTGCAATAATGGTGAAAGATATATCTAAGCAAAGGTTAGTGATGTTGTTCAATGAGGGTTTATCTGATCAACTATGTTGTTGGGTGAAAGACTTCAAACCAAAGACTCTACAAGATGCCATCATCAAGACATAGGACATGGAGGATGTGGTCCCAAAGAAAAAAACTTTCTTCTATCCTTTCATTCCCCAGAAAAACAAAGATAAGAATCATTTTCAGAAAGAGTGTATCAGAAAGGAAAATTTGGATGAGGTGACTCGTAATGAGTTGAGAAGAAAGAAGTGTTTCTTTAGTTTCAAAGAGCCTTGGGAACTGGGACACAGATGCACGGGGAAGGGCAAGGTACACTACATAGAGATGCACTCAGACAATGATGAGGAAGAGTGAGAATTTACATAGGAACATGGAAATGAGTAAGGAGGCTCGAGTGATGAGAAGCCTTGTGAGGAGGCTAAGGGGGTGACTATCGCCACTCTATAAGGAACCCCTAGATACTACACTTTCAAAGTTAGAGGGGTACTACAGGGACATCGTGTCATAACTTTGATTGATGGTGGGGTGACCCAAAACTTCATTAATGCAGAATTGGTGGCCAAGAGACACATGGCTACAGAGGACTTCCAGGGGTTCAACGTGGTAGTGGTTGATGGATTTAATATTATATGCACATAGAATATTCTGAGGTTGGTCATGACATTGGGAAACTGTACATTGACCGATGATTTAGCGGACACTGATATAGTTTTGGGTGTTGAGTGGCTTCATTCCTTAGGGGAAATTACAATGAATTACCAGGTAATGGAGATGAATTTCAATACAACAAAGGACAAGAAGATTTTTCTGAGGGGCATGTCAAATGGTGGCCCTAACATTGTGTCAACCAAAAGTATGGAGGCCATATTTAGACACAGATATGTAGCATGTGCAGTTGAGTGCTTGATTACAACTCAGGAAAAAGCATAGGGTTGATAACATCATCATCCATATATTGAGGCGTTGTTGAGTAGGCATGACAAGTGTTTTGGGTAGATACCTCCAGGGAGACCGCCTGATAGGGGATTTGAGCACACCATTGAGTTGGAGGAGGGGGAAAAACCTATAATCACTACCCCCTACAGACATCCAAACAAATTTAAGGATTAAATTGAAAAGGCTATTAAGGAATTGTTGGAGATGTCTAACACATCATACCTAGTTCTATTCCATTTGCTTCTTTTATAGTGTTGGTGAAGAAGAAGGATGGCACAATGCAAATGTTCATTGACTATAGAGCCTTGAATAAGAAGATGTTCAATAATAGGTACCCTATCCCCAGGATCGATAATCTTCTGGATGAGTTGCATGGAGTAGTGTATTTTTCGAAGATTGATCTCTGATCGGGGTATCATTAGATTAGAGTTAGAGAGCAAGATATCCCCAAAACTACTTTCAAACTCCATTATGGTTATTATGAGTTTGATTGTCATGCTATTTGGGTTGGCCATTACACCAGTTACATTTCATTCCTACATGAACCACAACTTTAAAAAGCAGTTGAGGAAGTTCTTGTAGGTGATTGTGTTGTTGATGATGATCTTGATATTTCTCTTCTCGGAACACTTGGAGCATCTGGATGAGATTTTAAGCATCATGGAGGAACAATCATTGTATGCCAAGGAGTCAAAGTGTGAGTTTGGCACGACAAAGACCCTATACTTGGGACATGTGGTCAGTGCTAAGGGAGTACAGGTGCAAAGGGAGAAGATCCAAGCCATACTGGATTGGCCACCGCCCAAGAACCTTACACACTTGCATGTATTATTTGGGATATGTAGCTACTACAAGTGGTTTGTAAAGGGATTCTCATAGTTGGATGAACCACTCATAGATCTCATCAAGAAAGGGGCATTAAGGTGGATAGAGGAGGCCCATAATACATTTGACAAGATGAAGGAAGTGATGAGCACTTGCCCAGTCTTAGCACTTCCTGATTTCACTCAACCCTTTGTGCTTGAGTGTGATGCATTGGGTGAGGGAATATGAGAAGTTCTGATGCATAAGAAACATCCAATAGCATATGAGAGAAGGAAACCCACAAAGTTAGAGAGACTCTACTCCATCCAGAACAAGGACATGCTCACCATCATGCATGCCTTGGGAGAAATTTAGACAATACTTGGTAGGTGGAAAATTTGTGGTTAAGGATTACCAACACAATTTGAGACACTTCTTGGGGAAAAAAGACTTAAATGAGAGGCAACATAAGTGGGTCATCAAATTGCAGGCATATGACTTCGACATTGAGTAGGTGAAAGGAAATAAAAATGTGATTGTTGATGTTATCTCCAAGAAACCGGAGATATGTTCACTTGCAGATATTTCAACTAATTGGAAATCTCATCTCTTGGTAGAGTATTCCAAGAATATATTTTCTTCTAAGTTTATGGATCACAACATATAGGATGACATGTACAAAATGGTGGATGACATCATATACTACAAGGACTACATATACTTAGGCCCATAGTCTACATTTAAGGAGAAGATTATGAGGGATATGCATGAAACACCTGTGGCATGGAATCTTGGGTACTTTAAAACTTACATGCATATCAATGAGAGGTTCACTTGAAAGGGCCTCAAAGATGATGTACTGAGACATGTGAGAGAGTGTATGACTTGTCAGTAGAACAAGTCAAAGTAGACTCATGCTGTGGGGTTACTACAACCATTACCTATTTCAGAGTAGAAGTGGGAAAGTGTGTCCATGGACTTCATCATGAGTTTACCTAAAGTACAGGGTAGAGATTGCATATATGTGGTGGTCTATCGGTTGACCAAGTTTGCACATTTCTTTACCATATCCTCATAATACAAGGCAACACAGGTAGCAGAGTTGTTCTTTAGGGAGGTATTTAGACTCCATGGGTTGTCGAAGCACATTGTCAGTGATAGAGACAATAGGTTCATTAGTGCATTTTGGAAGGAGTTGTTTAGGTTGGATGGCATAGAGTTGAATCCTAGCACTAGTTACCACCCCTATATATATGGTCATACAAAGATCATGAATAAGTGGTTGTAGGGGTATTTATGTAACTATGTGTTTGGGTAGCAGAAAGCATGGGTTAAGTGGTTGTGTTACCCCCCTCGAGGCTAGGGGTAACTAAGGAAATCATGTCTCGAGGCATATAGGTA
Organism: Picea abies; assembly: GCA_900067695.1. Taxonomy (NCBI): domain Eukaryota; kingdom Viridiplantae; phylum Streptophyta; class Pinopsida; order Pinales; family Pinaceae; genus Picea; species Picea abies. Next base: position 7,124 of record CBVK0100040985.1, on the reverse strand, counting down.
GAAGACATGGAGTGTCGTGAGTCAGATTGACGGGCAAAGCCTGCAAGGCCCCTCCTATTTTTTATTATGCCATCATTCATCACTAGTAGCAGAGCAACATCCACCACATCAACTTTGCCCAAAAGAAAATAGGTCTTACTTCATGAGGTAACGCGTTTGGTATCATGGTAAGTGTCATTTTAATATTTGAATCATTTGAGAATGTTGCAAAGAATCCTTTCTTGATTATGAAATGTTTTCTTGGAATTTATACCTTTTGCCTAGTTTCACCTTGGTGGGTGACATGGTGTCCTAATAAGTAGGTAACCCTAGGGAAAGGGGTTGTTAGTGGGTGGTCCTTTGAAGGGTAATCGGACCATTCCCTTCCATACTTACCACCTTCCATCATTCTACCCCTCTGTTTCCTTGTATTATGTATTTTTTATTTCATTGACCCAAGAAGGCATTGCACCTCATTTCATGGGAAGAAGGGGCTGAAGGGAAAGAGTTGTTGTAGCTGGCAAGAGATAAAAGCAAATCCTTGTCCTTCTATATTGTTTCCTCGAGGTCATGAGAACAATAAAATGTTTCTCCAAAAAATGAAGGACCTGCAAAAGAAATCACATAATTAATAAATGTCCCTCTTGTCGAGGGGATGCATTGTGGTATCTTTTACTTTCCATTTCACATGGAACTCAATGTATACTAGCTTCAAGTGGCATTGTGGTTCTATTTAATTTCCATTGCATATAGTACTCAATGTTCAGACTCTAATAAATTAAATGGCAAGGGCTTAGAAAAAGGTTGCATCGAAAACGAAGGATGTAGCACACCCTCTACAAAGGCACCCATAAATGAGATAATACAAAACCTTGTATGTCAAGGACCCCATACCTAGAAGTCTTGCCCCAAAATCCACCTCACACTCACTACATGAAAGTCTTGCCCCAAAATCCACCTCACACTCACTACATGACTTAGATAGGTTCCTCACGACTTAGAGCCCTTGGAGGGCGTATTTGCTTGTCTTTGTAGGACCTTACCTAGTGAACGTGTATTTGTAGGGAGATGACTTCATGAGGGGCTTTAGAGCCTAGAGATGGATGTTAGACCCCACATCTGGAGCACATGAGATGAAGGATGTTGCACTAAGAGGATGAAGGACATTTCCATTGGAGGCACTTTGGCATGGCTGGATGATGATCCCCCACCATCTTCCACTTGAACATTGGCCCTTGGAGGCCTAAACGTCACCCACCTAGACCATGACATCAACTAAGGGCTAGGGTTTCGATGGTTACCTTGATGGATTGGTGGATGAGGCACTTGACATGGAATTTGGCCTATATAAGAGTGAAACATGGCCTTTGGAGGCCCAACATTCCATATCTTCAGTTTGGACGTCACATCCTAGAGCCCAACGTCACCCTTTTAGGGCATGACGTCACCCTTCTAGGGTTTTATTGATGTAAAATTTAATTTTGTAAATTTGAAAGGGAAAATTAAGAAGTAGGCCCTCTTGTGAAAAGACAAGACTCTTCAATGAAGTCTTTCCATGGCTAGGATTTCCCATATAAATATGGTTAGCCAAAATTTCATTTTATCATAACTTTTCCTCACACAAGTGAGAGAGATTTGAAATTTTCACTATCTTTGGGGTTATTGGTCTCTTTTACTCACACGCTAGAGTTTGGAGGGCAAGTTTGGATGTGTAATTGCTGATTTTAAGAGGAATTTTATGCAATTAGGGTTTGTACTTGTCTAATATTTGTGAAGTAAGTAAACGTATGCAATTTCATATCAAGTATTGAATGCTTATGGTCAATTTTACTTGTTCATATTGAAGATATCTTCATTGTATAAACCCTAATAGAGGAGCATAAGTGCTTCCTCCTCTCATAAGGATAATTTCATCCATTAATTTGTGAAGCAAATCCTACCTAGATTAAGCTCCTAAAGCCCTAAAGTGCTAGTAGTTTAGGAGTTTGATTCTAGACTCTTGTTGTGACATTATTAAAGAATCTAAGAGGGGAGAAAAGTTGTTAGAGCCCAAAAGTGCTTGCACTCTAGCAATCTCTTCTCTTTAAGGTTTGAAATCCAAGGCCCTAATGTGCTAGCACCTTAGGTTTCAAACCCTATCTCTTAGACATTTCTATCATCATTCTCCAATTTCATTATATCGTTGTTATAAAAGACTCCATAACCCAAAAGGCACTATTATACTCTCTCTCTAGTGAAGGAAGTGATCAAACAATTCTCTTTTATCATTCTCTCAAGCTTTGTACTAACATTCCTTACTCTAACTAGTGCTAATTTACTAATTCAGTCATTGTTGTTGTAAAAGTTAGTTATAGCCATCTAATTTTTTGCATACATCATTCTAACAACAAGCTAACATACTCATAAATTGCTTGGAATAATTAGGTATTGATCTATTGGATATGTGCTAAGTTTTACTTGTTAATTCATGCAATTCTGATCTATTTTACTTGTCGTTGCAAAACTATAATTGTTGTTGCAAACTATTGTATTGCAATTTTGTACCGGCCTTGATAAATTCTCATTGTCTATTGTCTTCTGAAGTGTCAGTTGCATATTGGTACTTGGAAATCATCATGCATATGATGTAAATTGTTCTTTTCCCAGGCAGGTACCCGTAACATCTTCTACCTCATCAATTTAAGAGACATAGAGTTTTGACTTAGGTGATAAAGAGAGGTGGCAGTAGGCTTGGCTGCAATACTTGCTACTTTGATCACTTGTGGTCATCAGGGAAGCCTCCCCTGTGGTGGAACTCTCCATCACTAAAACGAGGGGATTTATTACTAAGGCAACATCGGTAGGATTTCATATATTTATGCAAGGTTTGGGATACTTGTGGTGGGATTTGCAGAAGTACAAATCATGCGATAACATTTTGGCACTATTACCAAGGAGGATTGAGTCGTTCTCCTCAATGCCAAATCTTTTGGTAAGCTTCTCCTGAAGCAATTATATTACAAATCTTACCTAGGGACTCCATTGAGGGTGATTCCCTCACCTTCCTTTGATGATCTAGGGTTGATCATCTGGAGACTCCACAAAGTCCAAAGAGGTACACTAACCCTCCTAAGACCTATAAGAGAAGGATTCTCTGTAACACACATGTGGTAAATCATTGTTTGGAGGAAACCATCCTTTGAATACAATGGCTCAGATTCAAAATCAATGGGCATCCAACTCTTCAAACCCTTGGACATGTCAGCTATCCCATGTTACCCCTGGAATATGCCTCCCAAGTATGAGAAATGGCTACTTAAGTTTTCTGGTAATGATGTGACCAATGTTGAAGAACATATGAGTAATTTTTTAGCCTTCTTTCAACTAAATCTAGTAGATGACGATGCTAAAGATTTGGTGATGAAAATTTTGTCTACCACTCTTCATGATGTTGCTAGAAGATGGTATGATAATCTCCCTGATAAGAGCATCAAGACCATGGATCAACTAGACAGAACCTTCCTCAAAAGGTGGAGTGTCAAAGAAGATCTAAATGTGTTTTTGACACGACTTGCTGAGATCAAAAAGTTTGAGAATGATACTATTAAATACTTTCATGCCACATTTGAGGATTTGTTTCAACAAATACATAAAGCTCATCATCGTGGGGGAGATTACCTTCTCTTCCTCTATATTAAGGCTTTTCTGGGGTAGTTTAGATTCTTGCTCAGGGACAAAGGTCCAAAGACCATTCAAGAATCCCATGAAATGGATACAAATATTGAGGCAAATATTTCATCATGCAAGGTAAAAAAAAATATGCCCTAAGAGCTAGGACTAATACCGAACCCAAGGAAGTGAACACTGTTGAACCAACCCAAGATGTTAGTAGTGAATTGACACGAAATGAAGAAACCATGGATGATCTAGCAAGAAATCAGACCTTGATGATGAACAAAACAACCAATTTGGAAAGGGAATTACTGCAAGCCCAAAAGCCTCCTTCTAAGGAGCATTCTCAAGGGGATAGTCAAGTTGGGAGACCTCATGCTCCAAATGAATAAAGGGATCCAAGCACTTTGGATTCCCATAATGTTCCAAGTCAAGAAGAAGCCCCTTGGTGATTACCTTGTAGAGATTCTCATTCTGAGCATGAATTCCCAATAATTACTAATAGGGGACTTGAAAACGTGAATTTTCTTGATACCATGGACTCCATCTTTACAGTGTTTCCCCAAGAGTGCCCCAATATTACACCAGAGAAAGTCCAGGAGAGAAAAAATCAAGCCATAGGAAAGGCTAGGATTGGGTGCTTAAGTATAATGAGTGAGGAGTCAAGGGAGAGGATTAGAGAGTCATAAGTGAATGCTAAGGATGTACCCCAACATCTTCCAAATAACCCTAGATCCCCTCAACCAAAGTCCCCTACAAAACCTAGGGATGATAAGATGAACCTAAGCACTAACATGGCTCATATCTTGCAAAGGGTCAAAAGGATTCATGGGATGCTAGAAATCCCTTCTTTGAAAGAGAAAAGAAGGTTCTCGGATGATCATGAGTTGTTTGAAGAACCTTCCATACAATTACAAACTCATCATTTTGAGAAAAATGAGGAGGAACAAACACCCTTTCTTTTCTCCTTGGCAATAAATGACTTATGTCTTCATAACTACATGCTTAATTTTGGTGTGTCTATTAATGTGATTAGTTTGAGGGTCATGAACCAATTACGACTGGAAATCATAGGGCCTTATGAGAACATTTGTGGATTCGAGTCAAAGGGTATCGAGGTCTATGGTTTGATTGAAGGTCTTGAAGTCCACCTTGTTGACTATCCTAATTTTTCCATCATGATGGATATTGTTGTCATTGATGTACCTGATACTTGGGGAATGGTATTATCTAGGGAATGGGATGTCTCTCTAGGAGGGAGCCTACAAATGGACCTGTCTTATGCAACCATCCTAGACGGGGCCCAAGGTCAGGTCACCTTGTATAATAATACAAAGAGGAATAAACACGTTGAAAGACTTTATTATGGATATATCCAGAGTAACTACAGATCCATAAATCCTTGCTTCCCTCAAGATTGGGATGCTCTTCCCTTTGCAGAAGAAGATAACATTGATGAGATGATATGGCCCAAGGGAGGTGGTAGCCAGAATCCACATGACAAACACAAGGATAGTGAAATCGGTCCCATTAGAATTATTAAACAAGGTAAGGGGGAGAAGTCACATTTGCATAAAATAGATATAAGGAATTTTTCCCTGGTAGAATCTTACCCCCTCCTTACGGAACAAGACAAAGACACAAAACGGGGGGTGTCCTGATTATGGCCCTAACTTTTCCCAAGACTAGGATGACCTTCCTTCCACACAAGAGGACACCATTGATGATATAATATGGTCTATAAGGGAAGGTTATCAACCACAACTATACAAGTACAAAAACAAAGAAGTTGGTTCTGTCAAAATATGGGAAAGAGGTAATGAAGAGTTGATTATTAGGCCAAGCCAAGAAGATATTCTTACCATAGAATCCCACCCTCCTCCCTTGAAGAATTATTCCAGAATAATGCAAGAAGCAATTGATCTCAAAGGAGGGGATTACAAACAAGGAGATTTGATCTTAGTAAGGATACAATGAAGAGCCATCTCAATACCCACAAGGAATTTGAGAAATTTTGGCTAAGTCCCTACATGATTGAAGAGAACTCTGTCAATGATTCCTACTATATACCCATGATGCAGGGAAGGAGGCATCCATTACCAGTTAGTGGACACCTTCTCGATCCCCATTGTGGGGAATTTACTTGACTTCTTGGACTATAGTATGTAGGTTAGGGTAGGCATTTGCATCCTGCATTGCATTGTATATATGTTGCTTCTTGCATTTCATTATAATATAGCTGCATATTGCTTTGATTTACATACATGCTCATGATCGACATGTTATTTTCTTGCATCATTTGCATATTTCTATGTTATATTTGTATATATTGCATGCTCGTATTGATATGTTGGAATAAAATGTCAATTTTTTTTTTTAAAGTTTTGCTTTAGATGTCAGTAGCTTTTATTCTCATATGAATAATGGGTGAGTGAGGCACCCTTCGATATCCACGGTTTGTTTGTTTCAATGTGTGTAGGCATAGGTCATACCAGAAGATGATGAGGTTCTAATGCGATCTATAGTAGCACATGTCCCCATGTAGGAGCCATATGTTACCCCCTAGGGCTAGGGGTAACTAAGGAGATCATGTCTCGGAGGCCCACAAGTAGCATACATGGAGTGTTGAGAGTCAAATTGACCAACAAAGCCCGCGAGGCCCCTCCTATTTTTCACTATGCCATCATTCATCACCATCAATAGAGTAGCATCCACCAAATCGGCTTGGCCCAAAAGACAATAGGTATTTCTTCATGAGGTAATGAGTCTGGTATCATGGTAAGTGTCATTTTAATATTTGAAGCATTTGAGCATGTTGCAAATAATCCTTTCTTGATTATGAAACGTTTGCTTGGAATTTATACCTTTTGCCTAGTTTCACCTTGGTGAGTGACATGGTGTCTTGATAAGTAGGTCACCCTCAGGAAAGGGGTTGCTATTGGGTGGTCCTTTGAAGGGTCATTGTGCCATTCCCTTTCATACTTACCACCTTCCATTATTCTACCCCTCCATTTCCTTATCATTTGGGTTTTGGGTTCATTGACCCAAGAAGGGATTGTACCTCATTTCATGGGAACAAGGGGTTGAAGGGCCATAGGTGTTGTAGCTGGAAAGAGATAAATCCAATCATTATCCTTCTATATGCTTTCCATGAGGTCCTAAGAACAATAAAATGCTTCTCTAAGAAATGAAGGACCTGCAAAAGAAATCAAATGTCCCTCTTGTCAAGGGGATGCATTGCGGTGTCATTTACTTTCCATTTCACATGAAACTCAATGTATCCTATCTTCAAGTGGCAGTGTGATGCTCTTTACTTTCCATTGCATATAGAACTCAATGATTGGACTCTAATAAATTAAATGGCAAGGGCTTGGAAAAAGGTTGCATTGAAAATGAAGGATGCAACACACCCTCTACAAAGGCACCCATGAATGAGACAATACAAACCCTTGTATGTCATGAAACTCAACGACCTATGAAGTCTAAACCCCTTC
>CBVK0100040969.1:0-10482 GCA_900067695.1 Picea abies | reverse complement strand
CAGTTTTTGAACCTTAACAGTCCATTTTTATCTATACGTAGATCTGTTCTGTTCAATTTTTCTTCATTTCCTTGCAATTTTGTTGTTGTTTTAATGTAACTTTTGTCATTATTTCTTGCATATTTTATTCTCTATTTGATATCGTTTTCTTCTTTGCTGATACTTATTTCATAGAGTCTGTTAGTCCTTTGATTTAGTGCATCTACAAATATGTTTTTCTTACCTTTGATGTGTCGTACCTCAAAATAAAACTCACTTAAAAAAGCCAACCATCTTGGTTGCCTTTCATTGAGATCTGGTTGACTGAATAAATGCTTTACACCACTGTTGTCGGTTAGTAACATAAATTTTCTTCCCATTAAATAATGTCGCCACATTTTTAATGCATGAATTACGGTTGATAATTCTAAATCGTGAGTCACATAATTTCGTTCATGTTCTTTCAATTTATGTGATTCATAACATTTGACGTGTCCATCTTGTGTTAGAAAACTTCCTAATCCCTCTTTGCTTGTGTCCACACAAACTGTAAAATATTTATCGGGGTCCGCTACCTTTAGGACAGGTGTTGTAGTTAAAAATATTTTTAGTTTATAAAAGTTGTCCTGACACTTTTGTGACCAAGTAAATTTTTTCTCTTTATCTGTAGTGATGTAATCAGATATGCAATCCTAGAAAATATTTCAATAAATCTCCAGTAATAACCAGTAATTACCATAAATGATTTGATGTCTGCTACATCCTTAGGGATAGGCCATTCCATAACGACTTTTATCTTTTCTAGATCAACTGCAATACCATCTTCATATATTACGTGTCCTAAGTACAGTATCTTTCTTTGGTATAATTCACACTTATGAAACTTAGCATACATCTTATGTTCCCTTAAAGTATGCAATACTATTTTCATATGTTCTTCATATTCTTCTATTGTTGAGTAAACTAAAATATCATCGATAAAAACTAGCACAAATTTATCCAGATATTGGCTCAATATACTATTCATCAAGCACATAAAGGTTGTTGGTGCGTTAGTAAGTCTGAATGGGATTACGACAAACTCATAGTGTCCATAATGTGTTCTAAAAGCATTTTTTATTTATATCTTCATCCTTTATTATGAATTGGTGATAACCAGACCTTAAATCTATCTTAGAGAAGATCATTTCTCCTCCAACTTGGTCAAAGAGATCGTTGATTCTGGTTAAGGGATACTTATTCTTAATCATCATTTTATTCAGTTGTTGATAGTCAATACACAGTCTCAAAGTCCCATATTTCTTCTTAACGAATAAAACTGGTTCTCCCCAAGGTGAAACACTTGGTTTGATATATTCCTTATCTAGTAATTCTTGCAACTTAATTTTCAGTTCTGTTAATTCGAGTAGGCTCATTCTATAAGGCACCTTGGATACTAGGGAAGATCCATGTAGTAGATCAATAGAGAAATATATCTCTCTATTTGGAGGTAGTTCTGGTATTTCATCTACAAATACATTGTTTAACCCACATAGGACTGTAAATTCTTCTAAACTCAGTTTACTTTCTTCCCTTAGGAGGTTAGTAACTTTTACAACATAAATTTGGCAACCTTTGTTCATACATTTCTTAAATTTCATCCATGATATTTCCTAACAAAAACTCTTTTTTTTATTCCTTGTACCGTTCTAACTATGTTATTTTCATCTATGTACACAAACAACTTTTCATAACAGTTTAATATCACTTTATGTTTCTCTAACCAGTCCATTCCAATGATTAAATCGTAAGACCCCAAAGGTAATATGTTCATATGTAACTTTTTACTTTGACCATTTATGCTTAGTTCAGAGTCAGAAATAAAATATGTTACCTTTCTTTTGGTCCCTATTGCTAACTGCACTAACCATGACTTAGCATGCTTTACCTTCTTTAACTTGTTTAATTCAACTAAAGATGGATTAATATAAATCTAACTAGATCATGGGTTAATTAGTATAGAGATATTATAAGCATGAATTTTACCTTCAACTTCCACAATAGTGGATTGATGATCTGCTTATCTGCCATCTAGAGCTGCATTGATTTTATGCACGCTTCTACCAATATCTCCAATTGTTGAAGCCTCTTGAAGGTTATGGAATGAAGTTCTTGCTCTGGGATTTAAGCATGATCAATTTCTCCTCAAGTGGGGTTCTCCACACTCCCAACACTTCAAAGGTTCTCTGGGATTGAACCCAAACTTCTTTACTCCGAGGTTAACTAGTTTATTTATCACTTGGGCATTCTGTGTGTTTGAATGGTAATCCTTCTTTTGGAAACCTTTCACCATATTATGGAAAGGGGCTGGTTGGAATCCTTTCTTACGCTGATTCATTCTGTCATGTTTCTTGTATTTCCATGCCTTGGGAATTTCACATCTCTATTTGTATTGATCATAACACATTTGAGCCTTTCTAAACACTTCATTTAAAGACTTGGGATTGCCAAATTCAATTATGTCCTTGTACGCCTGTGCTAGAAATCTCAAGAACCTTTGTATATTTACTTTGTCCTGTTTTATGTATGGTACCAACCTCAACATATATAGAAATGTATTTATCAGATAGTCCATGGCCATTTGTCCTAGTCGTAATTCATAAAATTCCTTAGTTTTTCTTTCGTAAAATCTTTCTGATAAGTACTTCTTCTTGAAATAATTTTTAAAATTTGACCTTTCCATTCCTTTTTCTTTCAATTCCTTGGCTAATTTCAGGTCTTGCCACCATATACTAGCTTTTCCTTTTAAGTTGTAAATGGCCATTCTGAATTTCATATTACTAGAGTATTTGTAAATATGGAAGTATTTTTTTATATCTAGTAACCATGCTTCAACCTCCTCACTAGTATTTGATCCTCCATCAAAGGTGGAAGGTTTTATTTTCTTGAATTCACCTTCTAGGTGGTCCACTTGTGTGGAAGGTTTTATTTTCTTGAATTCACCTTCTAGGTGGTCCACTTGTTTTCTTTTCTTCCTATAGATGCTTTGTTTTCTTTCATGTGTGTGTTTTCATAAGAACTATCCCCTTTTTTTGTTTCATGATTGAAATTATTAGAGGACTTTTGCTGACCTCTTCCTCTTTTTCATTGTCCTTTGGAATTTTCTTTGTTACTATACTGCATAGAAACATTCCATTTATTTTAAGTTGATCTTCCTGTGCTTTATTCAACCTTTTGTTATCTGCTTTAAATCCTTGTAATTCCACGATGATGTTTCACATTGTTTCCAATAATTGAGTGGCTAAACTTCCTTCACTGATATGCTTTGGGTCTCTAGGAAGTTCATGGTTTTGATTCCCTTCAGGTCTATCTCCTTCCTCATTCTATGCTGACATTTTCACAAGAGACAAATTGTTTTTCTATTTGTAACAATAAATATGTTTGTTAGATTTTCTTCAAGAAAACAAAATAAAATTATGGTGCTTCCATGAGGTCCAAGCGCTATAACCTAAAACTATGATACGATATGTAATGTACCCCAAATTTTATAAATAAATAAAAAATTAAATGGGGAAAACTATCGTCTATTATGCCCGACAAATGTCATGACACAAGAATAATTAAATCTTAAACGAGTCAATTTATATATCTGGAAAGTGTATCATTGTCATAACTCCTTATAAAGGTTTGCAAGAGACATTAAGATCCATACACCATTTTCCATTAGGCGTCGCTAGTAGCATGAACATTGTAATGTTAATATAATAATGGCTAGGCCTCTCAAGGTACATAGCCTAGGCCTAACCTATGCAACCCATTCATATAAGTCCTATCTATATTTCTAAAACATATAACAAAACAATTTATAAATTAAAAACCTACACACTATACACTAAATACACTTTATGTAATTCAAATCTTGAACACTAGCATACATTGAAATGGACCTAGGTCATAACCCACTAAGTTTGGACTTCCACACTAGGTCTTGTAATGTTCCATAGTGGTTCTACCAATTTGAAATAAAACTTATAATGAAACAACAGTCATAAGCATGTTTACATGTAACATTGGTCTGTATTACCCATAAAGTTATGGTCTATACACAAAATGCGAAGAAATTAAAGGAACAGACATCGGGCAGTCGAACCTAGCCTTGGGCATTAATTTGGTCATAGCCATTAATGGTGGTAGGTCACCTTTGATCTCCAGGTCTGACGTTTTGCAGGGAGGAGCCACTATAGAATTTCTACCTCAACTGAATTCACATGGCAGAGAGAGGCTGGCATACCTTCCATCCTTCTCTACTATCGAGAGGCACGCGATACAATTACCCTTCACATTCATTCCATACATTTTTTTCTCTATGTTTCTCTCCTGCAATGCTAGGGTTATGCGACTATGGTAGCATGGTAGTCATAGGGTGTTAGACCAGTTCTCCAGGAAAATATGACCGTTGTCTTCGAGTTTTCCTCTTGGCTCTCTGGGTAGAACTTGTAGCAAGGTACTTAGCCGGTTTTCTTTCACAACGTGGAGGTCGCTGGTTTCAAATATTACTCTCATCTTTTGCACGGTAATCTCCCTCCCTCTGTGTATCATATTTCCCATACTTGTCAATTCAATATAGTGGTTTTTGTTTGGAAGGAATAGGTTCCTCTGTTTAATTTGATTTAGCCTAGAGTTTTTCTATGAATGCACTTTTTTTATTACAAGATCTCTTTGTCCCAAATATTTATTTATATTGTGCATTCCTTAAGAAATAGTTTACTGTGTTGGCCGAGCTATGTACAATGTAATTCCATGTTCCACTCTCCGTTATAATGATACTGTGTTTTAAAGGGCTCTTTGCACAATGTGTTTTATATGTCCCATATCTGCTATAATGTTATTGTGTTTCCATTTCCCATTCAGTGATAACGATACCGTGTTTTGGAGGTCTCTCTGCACAATGTGGTTTCCGTGTCCCCTTTCCATTATAACGATATTATGCTTTCCATGTCCCCATTTCGTTATAAAGATACTGTGTTTGAAGGTTTCTCTACACAATTGAACACCCGTTTTGGGTTCTGTGATTTTCTTTCAAAGCCTACCGGTATTCGATACCGTAACCCTCCGAGTTCCTCCCCGTTCACCCCATTGTCGAAAAATCTAAAGCCTTGTAATATTTTGTTTGGTTTTGGGCTTGTACAACAACATAGCCCCGCGTTTTTTAATGGTAGCTTACCGTGCAAGTGTCTCTTGTTGGAATCTCACTATATAAGAGATAACTTATTGTGTAAGGAAAAATACTATCAGATTGTAATCTAACGTGCAGGCTTGATAAAGAATTTCTGAATATCCCCATGCCCCATCCTTTCATTTGACCAAAACCATACTTCACTTGCATTCTGTAAATTAGTATTTAATCTATAATTTAGGAGACACAAATACCCTCGTTTGTTGAAAGGAAATAATAATCTTCGAATGAGATTATATGCGTCCATTAAAATAAAATAGGGTTCCTTTATTGAGAGGACAAAGTTTCTCTATCATTACTAAAATTTTGTTGCCATTCGACGGAGGTATAAGAGATGATTTAAAAGAAATAGGGTTCCTCTATCAAGGGGACATAGTTTCTCTATCACTACTAAGAATATCATGGTCATTCGACAGAGGTATAATATGTTGGTTAAATACTTAACCCATTCAAAAAAATATTATATATCCTTGCTTGGTTAGATTTACGATTTTCCAGAATTAATCAAAGGTCGGGCCTATTACTTGCATGCACTTGGATACCTTGTCATTGTTGGGGCCGAAATCACAAGGATTTCCTTTTAAACGGTTCCATGTACTTTAAATTAGACTCACACAGAGTTGTATCTCTCTCTACATTCTTTTTAAATTTATGCATGCTATGAAAATCAATTAATCTTTTAGAGCTCAATGTGTATTAAACAAATCGATCTCTGTTTAATTTTAATAAATTCATTACCAAATTCTTTGGCTCTTCATAACGAGTCTTTTCTTGTACACTTTCTTCGAATTAATACTTATGGAATTGATAAATTCATTTATTCACCCGTGTTATAAAGTAGCTTTGTTGACAATAATCGTCTCACAATATTTCAGCCCTCTGTATGAAGTTTAATTAAAATATTCTCCAAAGTACTATTATCTAGTTAATATATATTATTTATGTGGTTATCCATTTTACTTTCTCAATATTTTTACTTTATAAACTTATATCCTACAGGTTATCAAGATTTATGTTCCCAAATGAAAGATTACTTATGTTTTCTGCTTACGCAATTGATAATAATTTCGCAAGTATATACAATGATGATGGGTCCCTTTTGTCTTGTGAGGGAACCCATGAGTTGAACAACGCACCCACTTCCCTTCTCTATCTTGGATTGATGGCTTTGCAAGTCAGCGAGGATGCTCCTTACCATCATCGAAACCCAAGTTAAGTAATTTAATTCCTTAATTTGATGCATATTTAATAGTTTCGTACATTAGTAAGTTACTAAAATGATTCATCTGTTTGTTGCAGGTTTGGAAGGAATCCCCATGTACTTAGTGAAGTACATGGCCTATCCAACAAATGTATTTGGGTTCCATCTTCATCCACTAGTCCTTGTGAAGTTTCTGTTTCGTGTAGATAGGGAGTTCGGGTATTGAAGGAACTCAAAAACTGTAAAATTTGATCTTGGGTCTTGGATATATATATATATTACACTACTAATAACATACTACCACAACTATTTTACATAGTGGAAACCATATCACTAACATGGCTATATAGTTCTTTCAAATGGATTTGTTTATAAATGCAATAACAAAGATATGGAAACAATTGTATAAATACTAACATCATTAGCATAGTACCAAATTTAAATACACAGCTGAAATTACATATATGAAAAATATGATGCTGGGAAACAAATGGAACAACCATGTTGCACCCAACCGTAGAAAAAAACAACCACAATCACTTGTCCTGATCACCCCCTAGCCTGACCATGAGTCCATAAGGGTGAACTGAATTATCCTCCTTAGATTTAGTCACCATCAACAAACCATAAAATGATTTGCCTCACACTATCAATGATCATAACAACAAACAATTCTCAATTCTTCAACATACTAGGCTGCGTCCTTCCTCCCACATATGTTTTATATATTCTTGTTCCTAGGTCTTTCATTCCTTTCCCTTCTTGGGGAAATTCATAGATTTACAAATCCCTGATTTTTAGGGGATGCTAGTGGTCAAATTCAAGTTCTGCCACTTGTAAAAATCAGCCCTGAGGTAACTCTAACCTATTCCCCACTCATGGAGTCATGATCAACTATTTTTAACCTAGTTGTTCCATTTGTCTTCCAACATTGAATTTATTAAAAGGTTTTCTCATACATGTTTCCAATAAAAGAGGAGAACTAGGCAATTCAAATCTTTTCCCAACAATCATCAATTAATTAATTACATAATCCAAAACTCCAAATTCGAATTTTCCATAAATGAAAATAATTTCCAAATCCAAATTTTCCAAAAACAAAAATTTATTTCAAAATTCACTTAGAATTTCATTTTCTAGAATCGGAGGACTTTGGAGTTCATCCATATTTACTTCTTATCAACCATGACAAAAAAATAGTGAATCATATTTACATAGAAAAATATTGGGTCCATTACCTAAACCTTTGTGGTACGGGGCTTTCTTCAAGGGTTGACATCAATGACAACCAACCTTAATAAACACCCTTTCCATTATAACAATATTTTTCTTTCCATGTCCCCATTTTGTTATAAAGATACTGTGTTTGAAGGTTTCTCTACACAATTCAACACCCGTTTTGGGTTCTGTGATTTTCTTTCAAAAGCTACTAGTCTTCGATACTGTAACCCTCCGAGTTCCTCCCCATTCACCCCATTGTCGAAAAATCTAAAGCCTTGCAAGATTTTGTTTGGTTTTGGGTCTGTACAACAACATAGCCCCGTGTTTTTTAATTGTAGCTTACCGTGTAAGTGTCTCTTGTTGTAATCTCACTATATAAGCGATAACTTACTATGTGAGGAAAAATACTATCAGATTGTAATCTAACGTGCAATCTTGATAAATACTTTCTGAATATCCCCGTTCCCCATCCTTTCATTTGACCAAAACCATACTTCACTTGCATTTTGTAAATTAGTATTTAATCTGTAATTTAGGAGACAAAAATACACTCATTCGTTGAAAGGAAATAATAATCTTCGAATGAGATTATATGCGTCAATTAAAATAAAATAGGGTGCCTCTATTGAGAGGACAAAGTTTCTCTATCACTACTAAAATTTTGTGGCCATTCGACAAAGGTATATGAGCTAATTTAAAAGAAATAGGGTTCCTCTATCAAGAGGACATAGTTTCTCTATCACTTCTAAGAATATCATGGCCATTTGACAGAGGTATAATATGTTGGTTAAATACTTAACCCATTCAAAAAAATATTATATATCCTTGCTTGGTTGGATTTACGATTTTCCAGAATTAATCAAAGGTCGGGCCTATTACTTGCATGCACTTGGATACTTTGTCATTGTTGGGGCCGAAATCGCAGGGATTTCCTTTTAAACGGTTCCTTGTACTTTAAATTAGACTCACACAAAGTCGTATCTCTCTCTACATTCTTTTTAAATTTATGCATGCTGTGAAATCAATTAATCTTTTAGAGCTCAATGTGTATTAAACAAATCGATCTCTGTTTAATTTTAATAAATTCATTACCAAATTCTTTGGCTCTTCGTAACGAGTCTTTTCTTGTACACTTTCTTTGAATTAATACTTATGGAATTGATAAATTCATTTATTCACCCGTGTTATAAAGTAGCTCTGTTGACAATAATTGTCTCACAATATTTCAGCCCTCTGTATGAAGTTTAATTAAAATATTCTCCAAAGTACTATTATCTAGTTAATATATATTATTTATGTGGGTATCCATTTTACTTTGTCAATATTTTTACTTTATAAACTTATATCCTACAAGTTATCAAGATTTATGTTCCCAAATGAAAGATTACTTATGTTTTCTGCTTACGCAATTGATAATAATTTCGCAAGTATATACAATGATGATGGGTCCCTTTTGTCTTGTGAGGGAACCCATCAGTTGAACAACGCACCCACTTCCCTTCTCTATCTTGGATTGATGGCTTTGCAAGTCAGCGAGGATGCTCCTTACCAGCATCAAAACCCAAGTTAAGTAATTTAATTCTTTATTTTGATGCATATTTAACAGTGTCATACATTAGTAAGTTACTAAAATGATTCATCTGTTTGTTGCAGGTTTGGAAGGAATCCCCATGCACTTGGAGAAGTACATGGCCTATCCAAAAAATGTATTCGGGTTCCATGTTCATCCACTACTCCTTGTGAAGTTTCTGTTTCATGTAGATAGGTAGTTCAGGTATTCAAGGAACTCAAAACCTATAACATTTGATCTTGGGTCTTGGATATATATATATATATATATATATTACACTGCTAATAGAATACTACCACAACTATTTTACATAGTGGAAACCATATTACTAACATGGCTATACAGTTCTTTCAAACAGATTTGTTTATAAATGCAATAACAAAGATATGGAAACAACTGTATAAATACTAACATCATTAGCATAGTACCAAATTTAAATACACAGCTAGAATTACATATATGAAAAAAAGATGATGTTGGGAAACAAATGGAACAACCACGTTGCACCCAACCGTAGAACAAAACAACCACAATCACCTTTCCCGATAACCCCCTAGCCCGACCATGAGTCCATAAGGGTGAACTGAATTATCCTCCTTAGATTTAGTCACCATCAAAAAATCATAAAATGATTTTCCTCACACTATCAATGATCATAACAACAAACAATTCTCAATTCCTCAACATACTAGGTCACGTCCTTCCTCCAACATATGTTTTATATATTCTTGTTCCTAGGTCTTTCATTCCTTTCCCTCCTTGGGGAAATTCACAGATTTACAAATCCGTGATTTTTAGGGGCTCCTAGTGGTCAAATTCAACTTCTACCACTTGTAAAAATCAGCTCTGAGGTAACTCAAACCTATTCCCCACTCATGGAGTCATGATCAACTATTTTTAACCTAGTTGTTCCATTTATCTTCCAACATTAAATTTATTAAAAGGTTTTCTCATACATGTTTCCAATAAAAGAGGACAATTGGGCAGTTCAAATATTTTCCCAACAGTCATCAAATAATTAATTACATAATCCAAAATTCCAAATTCAAATTTTCCATAAATGAAAATAATTTCCAAATCCGAATTTTCCAAAAACAAAAATTTATTTGAAAATTCACTTAGAATTTAATTTTCTAGAATCGGAGGATATTACAATATATTTCTAGGATGACAGAGTACTACTCAATTGGAATTAGTAAGGAAGAGGTAAAAAATTGAATATAAGAAAAGAGAGAATTGTTTAGTTGTTCATTGACATTAAAAGTAACCAATTGTCTGATCCAAGAAAGAGGCATC